>JANTFE010006707.1:25258-35820 GCA_027562315.1 Costus pulverulentus
TATTAGGTTTTGTAGTTTTGGTAATTAATTAGGTAAAATTGGAAACAATTTACCTAATTGATTATAAATATGTAGTAATGGATTGTAATGAATGAAGAATAGAATTTGAAAAAGAATGATGTGAGTCGTGTATTGGCGCTATGCGCCTTCTTCTTCCTCCCCCTTTGAGGTGCTTGCATCACCTATCTTCCCTTCTTCTCCTCTTTCCATCTTCTCTTCTCTCCGGCGATGTGCGCCCTCCTGCTCTATCCTCTCTATCTCCTCTATTCTCTCTTTCCCGTTCTTCCCGATTGTCTACTTCATCCCTCTGTGCAAGTCTTCCAACATTCTGCTACGACTATGGATGAAACTCAACCTCGCTGGCTGCTTGGTTCTCTTCAGAACCCGCGGTCCACACCTTTTCGGCGATGATCCAGCCGGCCGATCGTCACCGAACTCCGGCAAGGCATCCTACTCTCAAAGACTAATCACTTGGCACAATGATCAGACCATCTGACGGTTAGATCATTGGATTCATGGGATCTCACGAGGAGTTGCCTGGTTCTTTTCATAACCCGCGACTCCACCGGTTGTCTACACCTTCCGGCGATGATCCAACCGGCCGATCATCACCAAACTTCGGCAAAGCGTCCTGCTCTCAAAGGCGAATCACTGGGTGCAATGATCCGACCATCGGGCGGGTAGATCATTGGATTCGAAGGATTGTACGAGGAGTCACCTGGTTCTTTTCAGAACCCACGACTCCACCAATTTCCTTGCTTCGTGGATCACATCCGGCAGCCGGATCGCCCTCAAACTCAGGCAGAAGATCCTCCTCCATCTTGCGCACCTACAGACAAAAGCATCGGATTTTTCGACGGCAGGATCGCCGGAATTGGAAGATTCTCCGGTGACCCCTGTTTCCGCCTAAACTTATCTGTTCGTCTCCATCCTTCGTTGATCCGCCACCATGCGACGCCATAATCCAGCCATCACACAACCTGGTCGTGTCGAGTCTCCACTCAAAGCAGTTTTGCCAATCAATAATGGGACAACGAGCGTTGGTCGGCGGCGAGTTCCCTTCGTCTCCGACGCGAGCGAACAGGGGATGGGTTGTCAATCTCGCCTCTTCCAGCTTTGCGCGTACGGTTCAAATCTGATCCAAGTGAAACCAACGGCTCACAACTTTGGGACTTGATCTCTCCATATGAAATATGAAATGGATGGCTCTAAGTAAGGGAATGATTTGTTTAATTATGTATTTTATTTTCTGCAAATAAATTAAAATGTAGGATGTGAGTCAGGGTCTTCAGAACACGTGTCTTCGTCCTACATCAGCAAGGAAGGAGCAAATCCTCTACGGGCACATTGAATCTCTCATATGGCTCAAGATATACCCAATGACAATCGTTATGATTCCCCTGTCACGCGGAGCGTTAGGTTGTATCAAAGTACATCCCTTACCATATAGAGATATCAATGCCCTCAAGTCCATGATGAGTAAATCTCTGTCACTGTGATATTTGACCTGTGACACCAAGTCAAATCCTCACGGCGGGTCGATCCAGTTTATCTCCCTTGATATACCCATATGCCTGCGTTGGTAACCCGTGCTCAACCAGCGCATATACCAGTCTCAAATGCACCATAGCTGTCCCTTATCCACTATGACACTTGACTGGGGATTATTCTTTGAGGTTAGATAGAATCTATCTCCAGGGACATTGTATATGCAAATGTACATATGACGCTGATGTACAAAAGGCATAACAACGACTATGCCAGGATGTATATCACAAATGAATGTGACTCATATCGGACCAGCCATAGGTCCTAGGGCATATACACCAACATGAACCCTATGTCAAAATTATGGCCCGTAAACGTTATTATGGCGGCGCCGTAAAATCGAACGAGTTCTCTACTCTGAAATCTCTGTGGAATACGGCACCGTAAAATGGTTTACGGCAGTGCCGTAATTTCAGTGAATCTCTTTGTTCTTAAGCGCTCCAAAATACGGTCCTTGTAATTTTTACGGCGGTGTCGTAAAATCAGGGAAACTTTCTGATATGAAAATCCACCAAATTACGGCAGTGCTCTCGATATTACGGTATCGTATGGAAATACGGTACTGTAATATAGAATACGACACTGCCGTATTTTAGTTTATTGCTCCGTTTTGCGTTAAATTTGTCATGTGATCTCCTCTTGATGATGGTAACGCTTCCATGTATTTGATTTTGCTTGAAAATGCCTTAAAGTAGTGCCTTTTTACTTGAAAATCATGAAAAACCAAAATAGAAGTAGATTTTGCAATATTTGATAATTTTGGCATAAAAACAAGCAAAAGATCTTTAATTGAGCATGAAAAGATATATAAAATGATACAAAATATACTATATATTTTAGTGTCATCACAAAACTTCATTTTTTGCTGGTAATGATGTTTAGGCTTGTTCATTACCCAATGAGGCCCAATAACAAGTTGTCATGAAGAGGTAATGAGGCAAAAGGGTATAATGGGGATAAATCTTCTCCCATTGTCACCTATGTTGTGACCGCAAGTGCACGGATACTCGAAGTAATAATTAAGATATCGAACCCACAGAGACCTATGTTGTCGAATACTAAATAGTTGATTTCTTACTATCTAAGCTAATCGAAGTAGTGAGAATAGAAATCGAAAGCTAAAACGGAATTACCAGAGAGAAAAGCTGGGACTAGGGTTTCGTTCATTTTAACTTTTATCATGATGAAGATGTAATTTACTTAATAAAAGGATTGTTTCACTTTCGTGCAAACAACCGCACAGGGATTTGTCTTCGCTTTCTCGCAAGATTCGTCCCAACGCTGAAGATAAGTAAATCATCAAACAATGAACTCAAGGATCACTTTCGTGCAACCGAATTCTAGGTTGATAATCCCTAGTGGAGTCTCAAGGATCACTTTCGTGCATCCGAGTCTCTACACTAGTTTTACTCATGGATCTCCAACGTTCTGATCCTTGCTTTCGCACAAGATCTCTACGTTTGACAAATAGACTCAATCTATAGGTTCATGTTATAATCATGGCAATTAATCTACTAGAACATATCAAATTAGTTCTAACCTAAGGAAGGGATCCTAACATGCAATTTTAGGGTTCCAAGTTCTCAAGCAAATCACCTTTCAGTCTCATTGCGAAAACTTTAAAAACATAAATAGTAACATGGACTTATAGAGAGTCTAATCACAATTATCACATGAGCAAAATCATCATGCTAAGATTAAACTCAACGAAATAGTGAAAAAGTAGTTATCTAGTCATTAGAAATTATGTGAATTACTCCCCCATGTCCCAAAAGTAGTTTAAGCTATCATCATGAAGGAATTACAATAAGTCATGGTTTTAGAGGATCAAAAATCAAAGGAAAAGAGAAGTTTAGAAAATACAGCACGACTGTGAAGTATTTCACAGCCGTAATTTGCAAAGATTGTCGACAAATAGTGTCGGCGACTCCTTTTTCTTCGATTTCTCTTCCAATTGATCTCCTTTCGATCTGAAACTTCTGGCACGTTGTCTCCTCCTTCAGACGAAGCTTTAGTATAAAAATCATGGCCGAAGATCGTCTAGATTGAGTGCGGCGGGGAAACCCTAGGCGGCAGCGTGAATCACAATTTCTCCCTTGACAACCGATGAAAATTGGGGCTTCCGGTGTGTGTCCGTTCCTTTCATGAAAATCTCCCTTTTTGTTTCTTGCGGTATCCAATTTAGAGTACTGGATTGCCCGCAATCCTCTCCGCAAAAATCGGGCATTGAAGTTCACCTGGGCGTCGCGTTGAGGACAGGAATTACGGCAGTGGAATTGTTTACGCGGCACAGACTCGCGTGTCCGAAACCACATTACAGCAGTATAATGTCTTACGGCCCTGCCGTAAAATTACGACAACTCTCGGGTCAAAAACGGTTCCGAAATACGGTACCGTAAAGCAGTTTACGGTACCGACGTAAAAATCAAACAGCATTTTTTCATTTTTTTTTTCGAAAAACTAAAAATTCAAAGAAATAAAATGGCACGTAAAATAACTGATGGCATTGCCGTAAAAATGACAGAAGTCTCGAGCTGATCTTGACGACTAAATACTATACTGTGTAAAAGTATACGGTAGTGCCGTAATTTCGACGCAGCTTTCTGTTTAAGAGCCGACCGAAAATACGGTACCATAATATACTTTTACGGTAATGCCGTATTTTTCATCAAATCACGATTTACCAACAAAAATAAAGAAAAATTAGTGTTAAGCTAAAATTAAGTTAAAGAAAACAAAATAGAGGTTAGAAAGCTTGGGTTGCCTCCCAAGAAGCACTAATTTAAAGGTCATTAGCTTGACCCTTTAACACTTGGGTGTGATCGTGAATTCCTCTGTTGCCCTCCTGATTTTTCAACATAAGGCTCAATCTTGAAACAGTATCCAAATTTATTCGGAATTTCTTCTATGTTGTCAATCAATCTATAGCCTCTTCTTCTTATCTTCCTTCTTGTCATTTTCTTTTTCTGCAATTTCTCATCAATACCCTCAAAAAGATTGTCAGATTCATTATTTGAGGTTTCATCAAACAGACTTAAAACATCATAAATTTCATCATCAAATATTTCAACACTACAACAAGATCCTGAGTATGAAAGTTTGTTTAATAAATCATTAAGATTAAATTCAATCTTGTTGTCACATATATCAAAAGTAATCTTTTCCACTTTCACATCAATATTTGCCTTAGCAGTGGCCAATAATGGTCTACCGAGAATTATAGGATTTCTAAAATTTTCCGCCATGTCTAACACTACAAAATCTGCAGGAATGAAAAACTTACCTATCTTGATTCGTACATTCTCTAAAATACCTACATGATACTTTACCGATGAATCCGCGTGCTATAAATTGATTTGGTTTTCAAGAATTTTGTTGTGGGCTTCTACTCTATCCAGTCTAGAGTTGATTTGATGAAAACTTTCCTTAAACTCTTCAATTTGACTATTGTGATTTGACATGAGTTGGTCTTGCTTAGACATAAACTCTTCAATTTTTCTATTTTGGTTTGACATGGTTTGTTTTTTATCAGACATAAATTGATTTTGACTAGCCATAAGTTTTTCAAACATGGATTCTATATTTGAATTCTGATTTTGATTTTGATTTTGATTAAAGTTCTGATTTGGTCTTTGATATCCTTTATTCACAGTGTTTCCTCCTACATTGTTATTATTTTTCCATGAAAGGTTGGGGTGATTTCTCCATCCAGGGTTATATGTACTAGAATAGGGATCATTAGGTCTACTTTGATTATAATTCCCTATGGCATTCACATGCTCATTACCTTGATCAACAATTATTCAACAATATTTAGTAGTATGACCATCATTGCCACAAATTTCACAAGTGATAGCAGAAACAGAAGCAGGTTGCATAGAATTAAACTTACTGCACAAAAAGTCTACCTTCTCTACTAAGGATCGCCATTCATCACCATCACCCTTACCTTGAGAAGTCTTGTGAAGTACTCCTCTCTCAGCAGTCCATTGATTGTGATTTGATGCCATCTCCTATAGCAGTCTGAAGGCAGCATCTGGTGTTTTGCTCATAAGAGCTACACCTGCAGCAGCATCCACAGTCATTTTAGTATTATCCGATAATGTATAGTAAAAAATTTGTAGTAAACTCCAATCTTCAATGCCGTGGTGAGCACACTTCCGCTATAATTCGTTGAATCTCTCCCATGCCTCACTGAACAGCTCCCCACTTCTTTTTTGAAAGTTTGTAATTTGATTCCTCAACTGAAGTGTCTTGCTTGGGGGGAAGTATTTTGTCAAGAAGGAATTTGACAATTGATTCCAAGTGGTGAAGGTACCGGTTGGATGTGAATTAAGTCATGTCTTTGCCCGGTCCCTAAGAGAAAAAGGAAAAAGTCTTAATCTCAATGCATCGTTAAAAACACCATTAAATTTAATAGT
Organism: Costus pulverulentus; assembly: GCA_027562315.1. Taxonomy (NCBI): domain Eukaryota; kingdom Viridiplantae; phylum Streptophyta; class Magnoliopsida; order Zingiberales; family Costaceae; genus Costus; species Costus pulverulentus. Next base: position 31,228 of record JANTFE010006707.1, read on the forward strand.
ATCGCATAATTCAAGAAATGAGACCAAGTGTTGGTTGGGATCCTCTAGTGGAGATCCTCCAAATTGATCTTGTTGAAACATTGAAATAAAAGCATACTTAATCTCGAAATTGTTGGCCTCTATTGCTGGCCTAGCAATACTAAAATGAATTTCATGTTGATTAGGGGCTGAATAGTGCCTATGTGTTCTCTGATTGTTCTGATTGTCTCCCATCTCTAATATTTCTTCTTCTAACTCCGGTTGGGATGTCTCTTGTAGTTCTTCTTCTAATCTCAACTTTCTGCGCACTCTTAATGTTTTATTGATTTTCGGATCCAATGGTACAAGTGGTCCTGACTGAAGACTCATGCGCATGCAAAGTAGATAAATCAAGTGATTTCAAGAAATAGAAAATAAACAGTAAATAAAAACCTAATATAGCAATAATCTCAACATCTCTAATATCGACAAAAACTAAGGTCCCCGGCAACGGCGCCAAAAACTTATTGTGATCCGCAAGTGCACGGATACTTGAAATAATAATTAAGATATCAAACCCACAGAGATCTATGTTGTCGAAAACTAAATAGTTGATTTCTTACTATCTAGGCTAATCGAAGTAGTGAGAATAGAAATCGGAAGCTAAAACAGAATTATCAGAGAGAAAAGCTGGGAGTAGGGTTTCATTCACTTTAACTTTTATGACTAGATATGAATAAGGATTTCGTAAGTTCAATTTTATCATGATGAAGATGTAATTTACTTAATAAAAAGATTACTTCACTTTCGTGCAAACAACCACACAGGGATTTGTCTTCGCTTTCACGCAAGATTCGTCCCAACTATGAAGATAAGTAAATCATCAAACAATGGACTCAAGGATCACTTTCGTGCATCCGAATTCTATGTTGATAATCTCTAGTGGAGTCTCAAGGATCACTTTCGTGCATCCAAGGCTCTACACTAGTTTTACTCATGGATCTCCAACGTTCTGATCTTTGCTTTCGCACAAGATCTCCATGTTTGACAAATAGACTCAATCTATAGGTTCAAGTTATAATCATGGTAATTAATCTACTAGAACAGATCAAATTAGATCTAACATAAGGAAGGGATCCTAACATGCAATTCTAGGGTTCCAAGTTCTCAAGCAAATCACCTTTCAGTCTCATTGCGAAAACTTTAAAAACATAATTAGTAACATGGACTTATAGAGAATCTGAGCACAATTATCACATGAGCAAAATCATCATGCTAAGATTAAACTCAACGAAATAGTGAAAAAGTAGTTATCTAGTTATTAGAAACTAAGTGAATTACTCCCCCATGTCCCAAAAGTAGTTTAAGCTATCATCATGAAGGAATTACAGAGAATCAAAAATAAAAGGAAAAGAGAAGTTTAGAAAATACAGCACGGCTGTGAAGTATTTCACAGCCGTAATTTGCAAAGATCATCGATGAACAGTGTCGGCGACTCCTTTTTTTTAAATTCTCTTCCAATTGATCTCCTTTCGATCTGAAACTTCTGGCACGTTGTCTCCTCCTTCAGACGAAGCTTTAGTATGAAAATAACGGCAGGAGATCATCTGCATTGAGCGCGGCGGCGAAACACTAGGCGGCGGCGTGAATCACAATTTCTCCCTCGACAGTCGATGAAAATTGGGGCTTCCAATGTGTGTTCCTTCCTTTCATGAAAAGCTCCCTTTTTGCTTCTTACGGTATCCAATTTAGAATTCTGGATCGCCCGCAATCCTCTCCGCAAAAATCGGGTGTTGAAGTTGACCTAGGCGTCACGTTCAGAACAGGAATTACGGTAGTGGAATTGTTTACGGCACTGCCGTAAAATCGTTCGAGTCTTCTGTTCTGATGTCGTCCATGAATTACGGCACCATAATCTGGTTTACAGTAGTGTCGTAAAATCGGCTGAACTCTCTGTTCGCGAACGTCTGGCAATTTTGGCCCGTGTAGTTTCGTACGGTAGTGCCGTAAAATTGAGCGAAGTTTCTATTCTGAAGCATTCTGAAATACGGTACCGTAATATTGTTTACGGCGGTGCCGTAAAATCCAAAAATCTTTCTGGTTGCAAACTCCTCAAAATACGGCAGGGCTCGGATTTTACGGTACTGTCTGAAATTACGGTATCGTAATATATATTATGGCATTGCCATAATTTGCTGACTTGCTTTGTTTGGTGTGAAATTTCTTGGGTAATTTCCTCTTGATGATGGTAACTCTTCTATGTGTTCGATTTTGCTTGAAAACTCCTTGAAATAGTGCCTTTTTATCTTAAAATTGAGAAAAACCAAAATAGAAGTAGGCTTTGTGATGTGGGGTGGAGACACGTGATGAGCAAACTAGAAAAAAAAAGTAAGTAATTAAAACCTAAAATTACAGTAAGCAGCCAAAATTCCAGGGCAACAACAATAATCAGTTAGGAAAAGTTATTATGCCATAGAATGGGTTCCAATAAACCGAAATTCAAATAGACTAATCCAAGATATTGAATTAAATGAGTTCTTTTGAATTGTGTAAAAATTAGAACGTGAAGAGCAACAAGATAGCTAATGAGATTAGAAAATAAGATTTGTGCAGGAATGTATCATTTATCAAAATTTGCCATGCAGCTTAGGTTAATCTGTTGAAGCTCGGTTCGATTCATTTAGTCCAAATGAAAGAATAAGATGCATTGTTCTTGATCTTGCCAAGCTTATAAATTTGTGGTCCACCACATGCTCAGAATACCTACAGAAAGAAGCTTAGTCAGATTAGTATCAATAGAAAACAGAATTTGAAGCAGCAGACACGGGGAAATCTGGAGGAACAGGGGAAGTTGCGTAAGGGGCGGAAGTCATTGGCGTTCATCCGGTGGTGTACGACTGGAGGTCATTCTGTTGAGGGCCAAGTGGTGGCCGAAATTTGGAGGCGGGTGGTAGCAGGTCAGAGGAGGACGGTGTCAGAAGGCGGAGACGCGCTGTTCAGCAGAACAGGGGAGTAGTAATTTGAGCAGAGGTCTCCGGCGGTCGTTCGGTGATGCTCCAAATCAAAACCTGCTACGATTGGAGATTGCTGTGATGATGATAGAGAGGTGGACGGAGTTTCAGGGAGGACGGTGGCCGGTCGGAGGAGGACAACGGTGAAAGGCGGAACTAGGGCGTAAATTGGGTGGAAACAGGGGAACAGGTCTGTGTTTCGATTCCGACGATCGCTGAGATGGATGGATGGATTCCGGAGGCGGAAGGTTATTCACGGGAAGGAGGCGGGGTGGCTGAAGTTTTGTTGAGATCCGACGGCTAGATCGTCGGCGGCGGCACTCGAAAGTTTAGTCAAATCTGGGTTGCTGTTGAAGTGTGCGGGTGTTTGCAGCGAAACAGAAAGGGAGAAGAGAAGATTAGAGAAGAGAGGAAAAGGGAGGGGCTCAGCCCTAGAAGGAGGAGGAGAAGAGAAGGGTAGGTGACACAAGCACCTCAGAGGAGAAAGGAGACATCCGATTCCATGGACGAAGAAACTATTTCATTCAACAAATTCTGTCAATTACAAGATGCATGCGGATACATATAGAGAAGCTTGGAGACTTGTTGCTGAACGTTGTAACTTCCATTCTTGTGCAGCAGCGAGACGTTGAGGCTTCCTTGTGAGGAGCTGATGTAGGCATTGACGATTCCTTATTCGGCACCAAGAGACGTTGAGGAGCTTTGAGCGAAGATGGCAGCCAAGTGACGTTAGAGTTTCCCTTTTCTCTTGGCTGAGCGAATGTAACGTTGGAGCTTCCTTTTTTGCTCTGTTGAAGATGATGCATTGGCTGCAAATGTGGTTTGCAAGGTGCAGCGTTGGAGATGGGCTTGAATGCCTTGGGCCTCTTTTATTCTTGAAGTAGTTGCTCCTATTATTTGAGCTAGCTTTATGAGTGAAGCTTTGCTAGCTTATTTGTGAGCTTGTAAGCCATTGACTAAGGTACTCGTAGACTCCACTTATACCTACATGGCTTATGGTCCCTGCCCCCATCATTTCTCCCAGGTGAAAATAATTCTTCCTCGAAGAATTATTCTTGCGTTGGTGGAGAAGTTCTAGAGAGGCAAGGGTGAATTGTTCCTTTTGAACTTGAAGCTTCAAAATGTTGTCAGCATCATAGCATATTGTCTTGTTGTTCCTTGTCCACGGTCCAAGCTGCATATCAAGGGTACCTGCATTGAATTCCCTTTCTCGGCCGTACTCATTAGTAAGTTTGTCATAGAAAATCATAGGACTTATAAAAGAACAAGGAATGATGAAATCAACATGCTCAACATCACTAAGTATAAACAGCAAATCATGTTTGGGTTTATTATGTTCTTTTGATCCTAATGGTGGCTTAATAGTGTGAGTAGAAGGACCTAAAAGACAAGATTCAAGCATCATAGGGTCCTGGAAGAGATTTTCTACGTCTAGGGTTTGACCTAAAGGTTGAGGATTAGGATCTAGGTCAAGCTCAAAAGGTTATAACTTAGGTTCAAGACATGGTTCAAGAATACCTATGGGTTTGGGTTCAACTTTAGGTTCTATAATAGTTGTGCAATTTTGGGTCTGGGAACCTGTGGGTATGGGCCCTAGAATTGAAGGTAAAGGTGTTGGCCCTAA
>JANTFE010006707.1:35920-63734 GCA_027562315.1 Costus pulverulentus
TATGAGCATATAAGCGATTGTGTTGTTGAAACCCTAGCAAAATTGCATGCGCCCCTTAATTAGGGTTTCATCTGCTTGCGCTCCCCCTCGAAGGGGACTCTTCACTTACTTCTTCAAGTTCACTGCTTTCATCAAGACATGAATTAGGCTCTAAACTAGGCTCCAAGGTTTGTTCTCTAAGCTCTAAAGGGGTTGAACTCTTTTGTTCTTTTTGCAAGGATTGCTCTATACGGCTCTTTATCTCTTGTAACATCTCGTTACGCTATTCACTTAGGCTTTTAGGGTAAATGATGTGTTCCAAACCTTTATGTATGAAGCTATAGCATCAAGGTTTGCTAAAATAATATCCTTGAAAATCATGCATAAATTCATTGCCTAATAAAATGTCAAAGCCTTCTAAACTCATCACATCACACCAAATTTCAGTTCTTATATTGTCTAACTGGATGGGAACTAAACATTGAAAGTCAATTAAAGTTTTAGTATAGTCTTCCCAAGTTATGACATAAGGGTAATCATGTTTTTGCATCGTGAGGCCAAAGTGTTCAAGTGATCTAATAGATATAACATTGAACTTAACCTGATGATCTATAATTGTTCTACTTTTATAACCATTACACCAAGCTTGAGTTTTGAAGCTATTCGGACTATGTGTGAGAACTTTATAGTTGTCCCTTTTAGATATAAGTTCTTTTTTGGGTGTGAATTCCCTTTGATAAAAGTGACGCACCATGATGTGTTATGAGTAGTTTGGGTGCAACTAGGGTGTAAGCAATTTTTTTTCCTCTTTTTTTTTCTAGCAAATAAGGAAAACTAAATAATAAGAACAACTAAGCATGAAAGCGTGTAATATTTTTTCATAAGCAAATAAACTAACATGGAAAGCGATGAAAACAACAAAACATGAAACAAAACAAATAATTTTTTTTTTAATGCAAAGAGTAAAGCAAGGATCGTGTGAGCAGATAAGAGTTGCCCACAACTTGCCCTCTTATACCAAACTGATGTGGGGTGGAGAAACGTGATGAGCAAACTAGAAAAAAAAAGTAAGTAATTAAAACCTAAAATTACAGTAAGTTGCCAAAATTCCAGGGCAACAAAGATAATCAGTTAGGAAAAGTTATTATGCCATAGAATGGGTTCCAATGAACCGAAATTCAAATAGACTAATCCAAGATATTGAATTAAATGAGTTCTTTTGAATTGTGTAAAAATTGGAACGTGAAGAGCAATAAGATAGCTAATGAGATTAGAAAATAAGATTTGTGCAGGAATGTATCATTCATCAAAATTTGCCATGCAGCTTAGGTTAATCTGTTGAAGCTCGGTTCGATTCATTTAGTCCAAATGAAAGAATAAGATGCATTCTTCTTGATCGTGCCAAGCTTATAAATTTGTGGTCCACCACATGCTCAGAATACCTGCAGAAAGAAGCTTAGTTAGATTAGTATCATTAGAAAACAGAATTTGAAGCAGCAGACACGGGGAAATCTGGAGGAACAGGGGAAGTTGCGTAAGGGGCGGAAGTCGTCGACGTTCGTCCAGTGGTGTACGACCGGAGGACCTGTTACGACTAGAGGTCGTTCTGTTGAGGGCGAAGTGGTGGCCGGAATTTGGAGGCGGGCGGTAGCAGGTCGGAGGAGGACGGTGTAGGAAGGCGGAGACGCGCTGTTCAGCAGAACAGGGGAGTAGTGATTTGAGCAGAGGTCTCTGGCGATCGTCCGGTGATGCTCCAAATCAAAACCTGCTACGATTGGAGATTGCTGTGATTATGATAGAGAGGTGGACGGAGTTTCAGGGAGGACGGTGGCCGGTCGGAGGAGGACAACGGTGAAAGGCGGAACTAGGGCGGAAATTGGGCGGAAACAGGGGAACACGTCTGTGTTTCGATTCCAGCGATCGCTGCGGTGGATGGACGGATTCCGGAGGCGGAAGGTTATTCACGGGAAGGAGGCGTGGTGGCTGAAGTTTTGTGGAGATCCAACGGCTGGATCGTCGGCGGCGGCACTCGAAAGTTTAGTAAAATCTGGATTGCTGTTGAAGTGTGCGGGTGTTTGCAGCGAAACAGAGAGGGAGAAGAGAAGATTAGAGAAGAGAGGAAGAGGGAGGGGCTCAGCCCTAGAAGGAGGAGGAGAAGAGAAGGGTAGGCGACACAAGCACCTCATAGGAGAAAGGAGACATCCGATTCCATGGACGAAGAAACTATTTCATTCAACAAATTCTGTCGATTACAAGATGCATGCGGATACATATAGAGAAGCTTGGAGACTTGTTGCTTAACGTTGTAAGTTCCATTCTTGAGCAGCAGCGAGACGTTGAGGCTTCCTTGTGAGGAGCTGATGTAGGCGTTGACGATTCCTTATTCGGCACCAAGAGACGTTGAGGAGCTTTGAGCGAAGATGGCAGCCAAGTGACGTTAGAGTTTCACTTTTCTCTTGGCTGAGCGAATGTAACGTTGGAGCTTCCTTTTTTGCTCTGTTGAAGATGATGTGTTGGCTGCAAATGTGGTTTGCAAGGTGCAGCGTTGGAGATGGGCTTGAATGCCTTGGGCCTCTTTTATTCTTGAAGTAGTTGCTCCTATTATTTGAGCTAGCTTTATGAGTGAAGCTTTGCTAGCTTATTTGTGAGCTTGTAAGCCATTGACTAAGGTACTCGTAGACTCCACTTATACCTACATGGCTTATGGTCCCTGCCCCCATCATTTCTGCCCCCATCACTTTGCAATATTCGATGAATTTAGCATAAAAACAAATAAAAGATCTTCAATCTAGCATGAAAAGATATCCAAAATGATACAAAATATACTATATATTTTGGTGTCATCAACCTACGGACTCAATGGGGATAAGTTGCATAATTTGCTTCATAAGAACCAATTGACGCCTCCCCCTTTGTTCCTTGGATGGAAACCTTGTCTCTATGGCAAGGGTTGGGGCGCATATGGCTTTATTGTCTTATATTGCAAGTGTCAAGCGCATATGGAAGAGGGGAAGAGGTATATGGTAAAGTCTTGGAGACTTTCCTTCCCTCTAACCCTAATTGCTCCCTCCCTCAAGCCCTATCCGCATAAACCTTCAAGAGTGGCATCTAATATATATCTCTTGCCGCCCCTTCTCATGATATGTCTTCAAATATGCGAGAGTGAGATTGGTCAAATTCAATTGGCGTGAGCACTCCAAGGGGCGAGAAAAAGAAGGTTCTTGACGCAACTTCTCTTCCTCAAGCCGCAAGCCTTCCTTCCCTTCTTCTTCTTGGCGCAAGTTGAAGGAGACTTTGGCGGCTTCCTCTTCTCCTCCAACCTCTTGGCGCATCCTTCCTTCATGGTTGGCACAAGTGAATTGGAGATCTCCCTAAGGCTTGGATCTTCTTCCCGAGGCTAGCACTGGGCGAGGAAGAAGAGAGCTCGAGGCATCCGTGTGTGTGAGACTGCAGAGGACGCACGCTTGGGCGCTTACCTCGACATCGGCATCATCAGGTTCCTAAGGTACTTACTATCTCATCGTGTCAACCCCTTCGCAAGACGATCTTCACTAGGTTTTTGGGACCAGCCTATTTCGAGGATATTATTCCGCTGCGTTTGTAATGTATTCTCTGCGAAAATTGTAAAATATCCCAGGGGTTTCCCAACAGTGGTATCAGAGCGACTTATGAGCCTCGAACGATGTACTTTCATGCTTTTCCATGCTCACATGCCATGTTTCAATTTTCGCAAATTGCATGATCTCATGGCGCATGATTTTTCTAAGTAGGAAAAATTATATTTTCTTATTCCTATCATCTTCTCAATCTCTTCTGGAATTTTTGGTTATTTTTCTTGTTTGATTTAAGGTCAAAGGTGCACGTAGTTTTGTCAAGTAGGATGAGCATTGTCTCTTCGGACTGGTCGGGTCTCTTGATATGACAAAATTGCCAGTCGATAGGATTTATGAAATCATCATGAAAATTAATCGCAAATAACCAAAAGATTTGTGATAAGAAGGTGAAGAAAGGAGACTTGTTTTATGAGAAACTAAAATTTCATATTTTGAGTTTTTCATGAGCATGTAGAATTGCATGTGTAAATATGTCAAGCCCCTTAGCATGCCTGTAATGTATCCTTGTGAGGCCTGCATGCTGCTTTTCTTTTTGCTTTTAACTAAGAAGAAGATTAGGGAGGCGCATCTACTTGGAGCATGGCACATGCATGAAGCTTGCGCACCTTGCATGGTGGCGCAACAAGCTTCATCAAAGGTGGTGCATCCTTGCATGGGGGCGCAAGTAAGGGTTTGGCCGAGCCTTGTACTTGTGAGCTATCCCTCTTGTTGCTTGCAAGGTGGCGCATCTTCCTTGGAGGAGGATCCATGGCATTGGCCGAACCCAAGAATGCTTCTAGGGTTTCCCTAAAAGTACCTATAGGGTTTGAGAGCTAAACCATGGAAAGGAGGACCTTGGAGCCAACCTTGAAGATCAAGCTAGAGGTCGGCTAGGCTAGGTCTAGTGTAAGGGGCTTGACTCCTAGGTCAAGAGTTGAACATCCTTTTTGCATGGGTTGGTTCAATGTCTTGAATGGGCTATGATCACATCATCCTTTTATTGTTTTCTATACAAAAGCTAAAGCATGTCTGTGATGTTTTATCGTTATGTTATGACTATAGGATTGCATGCCTATAATGTTAGATATAAGATAAAACTGAAATGATGAGACCTTAAAAACCCTCAATCAAAATATCAAGTCTAGTAGCCTTCAAACGCGTAGCCCTCACCAATCTATCGATTAGTGGTGTTGTGAACTATTTTTCACCCTCGTGGGACACACCCACTTATCTTTAGAAGGAGTGTAGTGGCAATGGTTTCCCCAGTCCATTTTTAGCCTGGACGTGCCTTTGCATGGAAACTCGTTGGCCCTAGGCATAATAGTTAGAAATAGACTTGACTATATTTTCATATGTGCTGGGCACATGATGAAACTCTAGAGGCATTGTTGAGAGGTTAGGGTTTCATGCTATATCAGGCCCTCGCTGGATAAGAAATGCCTAGATTGTCTCAATAAGGGGAGTTGCCAAGCGCAATCGGCCAGCGTGCCCACCTTAAGAAGCATGGGTCACTTTGTGCATCTCATCCCACCCTTGTGTGACGTGAAGCCATGTGTGGAATAAGGATCTCATCTCACTAGGAAATCCCGCATTTCATGATTGTCTTTGTGGGTTGTCAATTCGATTAAAATAGTGGGAGCCATAATCATTTAAAGCAAGTCTAGTTTAATTGATTTTAAATAGTACTAATCTACTGTTTCTTAGTGGTTATAGAACAATAGCTACGAACACTAGAGGATTAACACTGCGATCCCTTCTCGATAAGGATAAGTTGGTTGGATTCAACTTTTTGGACTGGCATCGGAACTTGAGGATAGCCCTCAAGCTCGAGAAGAAGTTGTATGTCCTCGAACAGCCTCTTCCTGTGGCTCCTGCGCCTAATGCCTGGACGACAGACGGGATGCTTTCAGAAAGCATCAGGATGACTCTTTGGAGGTTGCATGTCTCATGCTAACCACTATGGCACCAGAACTTTAGGTGCAATATGAGGAGCATAATGCTTTTCAGATGATCACTCTTCTGAAATAGATGTTCGAGGCTCAGGCTAGAACGGAGAGATATCACACTACTAAAGTAGTATTCGGTGCAAGTTGTCTGAGGGTGCACCAGTGAGACCCCACATTCTCAAGCTGATTGAGAATGTGGATCTTCTCTAGAGACTGGGACACACCATAGATAATGAGCTGGTTGTGGATCTTATTCTGCTGTCTCTGCCCTCTAGCTTCAGTCCGTTTATCATAAATTTTAACATGAACCAGATTGATTGCACAAGGGAGGAACTACTGAATATGCTCCAAACAGCCGAGCGTGAGTGACCAAAACTAGGTCCTAGGGTATATACACCAACAGTTGGTTGGATCCAACTTGATGGATTGGTATATGAACTTGAGAATCGTGCTCAAGCTCGAGAGGTAGCTTTATGTCCTTGAGTAACCTATTCCTAACCACTTTCATGCTTGGCCTCAGCGGCTGAGAATGATGCTTATGATAAGCATCAGACTGATATTTTGGAGGTTGCTGATTTGATGCTAACCAACATGTCGCCTGAGTTTTGAGGGCAATATGAATTGAAGAGTGCCTCCGAGATTATTTCTAAACTAAAGTAGCTCTTTGATGAATTGGTTAGGCTCAATCCTCCTAAAGTTGACATTCAGTGTGTTAAACCGAAAGGTTTAATCGATGAACTAAAATTGAAGATGGAAAGGATTAGGAATAACAAGTGCTATTCATGTGGAGGGCCACCTCACATGTTGAAGGACATGGTGCGACTTCAGAATGAGAAGAAGAGAGGCAAGGCTTCGTCTTCATGCTCAGGAATTTATGTTACCGAATTCAACCTTTCTACTTCTTTGTCATGGGTATTGGATATCGCATGTTGAGCTCATATTTGTACAAATATGCAAGGGCTGAAGAAAAGTAGATTGGTGCGACCTAGAGAGATTGACCTACGGGTTGGAAACGGGGCATAGGTTGCTGCTGTTGCTGTAGGAGTTTTGACTCTCTCCTTGCCTTCTAGACTTCATTTAGAGTTAGATCATTGCTATTATGTACCTTCGCTTTTTTAAAATATTGTATCCCTTCCTTGCTTAGCAAGGAAAGGATTTAAGTTTGAAATAAAAGTAAACTCTTATTCTTTTTCATTTGTAAATATGTTTTATGGGAAGGGTACTTTATGCAATGGTTTGTATGTCTTGGACATGGATAGCTCTATCTGTAACATAAATAATAAGACGATCAAACTGAGTGGTTCAGTTGGTGTTTTCCTATGGCATTGTTGATTGGCCCATATAAACAAGAATCGCATTCAACAACTCCACGCAAATGGGTTGTTAGATTCAAGTTCCTTGAAGGAATTTGATACATGTGAACCTTGTTTATTAGGGAAGATGACAACAGCGCCCTTCACCAAGACTGGTGAGAGGGCAGGAGGTTTATTGGATATCATACCAAGTGATGTGTTTGAGCTATTCAATAAATAAGCTAGAAGAGGATATAACTACTTCATCACATTTACTAATGATTTTAGTAGATATGGTTATGTCTATCTGATGAGACATAAGTCTGAATCCTTTGAGAAATTTATGGAGTTTAGACATGAAGTAGAGAACCAACTTGGTAGATCCATCAAAACTCTTCGATCATATCATGGTGGAGAGTACCTGAGCGGTGAGTTCTTTGACTATCTTAGAGAGTATGGGATCTTATCCCAACTCACTCTTCATGGAACTCCTCAATGGAATGGTGTGTTTGAAAGGAGAAATCGAACCTTGATGAACTCTTTGATTTGTGCGATGCAATGAGAACTCTTAATTGGTTGAGTTGATCTTTAGCAGATTTTAGTGATTGGCTGGAGAAGATATCCCTTGATGAACGTTGACCGTTGGATGGGATCCTGGGCTGGAGTTTGAACTTCAGTTAGCGCATATGGATGCAAGTACTAGTTGGTGGAATGCGGCAACTCTTTCTTTGAGCTTGAATCTCTTGAGCATCACTTGAGTTGGTTGAAGTAGTTCTTCAATTATTGAGCTAGCTTTAAGAGCAACCATGCTAGCTTTTTCGAGAGACTCCAGGTCTTTAGTTAGGGTACTTGTAGACTCCATTTGTATCTTCGTGGCTTGTGTTTCCTACCCCCATCAATTCTCCCCGGGTGAAAACAATTCTTCCCCGAAGAATTGTTCTTGTGTATATGAAGAAGTTTTGGAGGGGTGAGAGTCAGTTGTCCTTCATGGGTCTGAATCTTCAAAGTGTTATCATCAGAGCATCCTATCTTGTTGTTCCATGTCCACAGTCCAATTTGCATATCAAGGTTACCTGCATTGAATTTCCTTTCTCGACCGTATTCTTTAGTATACTTGCTATAAGAAATTCTATCATCCAAGTAGCATGGAATAATGAAATCAATATGCTCAATAACTTGAAAAGTAGACAAAGCAAATTTGTTTTCAATTATTTCAAGTTGAGTTGTTCCTAATGGTGGCTTAATAGTGTGAGTAGAAGGACCTAAAAGGCAAGACTGAGAATCCAATGGGTCATGGTGCAAGTCTCCGATGTCAATAGGTTGAGGTTGACCTAAGAGTTGAGGTTTAGGGTTGTCTATAGCTTGAGGTATTTTATCCCCTAAGTATTGGTCAAACCCAATGAAGTCTATAGGATTAGGTTCATAGTTATCTAGGGACACGGTTCCTATGTCTTTGGCTTGGGTAAGTTGGTGAACTTCTATGGACTCACTATGATCAAGTTGGGTCAGGCCTAAGTTTTTATTGTCTATGGTTTGAGTAGGCTCAAGTTGCCCAAGGAGTTCTAGTGCTATATGTTGTGGAAAACTTTAAGGGTGGAGTTCCTAGAATCATTTGTTCTAATGATTCAAGTTCTATCTTAGGCTCTGAATGGGTTGTCCCTATGTGTTCATAGTTTGAGGAGGCTTCTAGGTTCAAGTCACCTAACGGATTCAAGCAAATCTTAGACTCAACATGTGGTTCGGTGAGTTCTATGGTTTCATGCTCAAGTTGATTCCTAGGCATGTCTTTCATGGTGACAGGTCCAACCATAAGTTGTGTCATTTCTAGTGAAGTTTCTACAGATAACTTAGGGTTAGGTTGACTTTCAACTAAGGGTTCCCTAACGTTGGAACTAGACTCTTCTAAAGGTATACTTTGAGATGATTGCAAAGGTAAATTAGGATCTATGGTTTTATTGGACTCTTGTTGTGGGGCTGACCCCTAAGTCTTTCTATGATTTGATTAATATTCTCAAGCATCTTATCAAAAAAGGCATCGGTCTTAGCTTGTTTTGACTCTAGACTCCTAGGATAGATGATGTGTTCTAACCCTCTAAAGATGATACTATAGGACCAAGGTTCTTTATAATGATAGGCTTGAACACTATGAATGAATTCATTACCTAGCAAGATATCAAAACCTTCTAAGTTTAGAACATCACACCAAATGTTGAATTTTGATATTGTCTAACTGGATTGGAACTAAACATCGAAAGTCAACTAAAGTTACAGTATAGTCTTCCCAAGTTATGGCATAAGGCTAGTCATGTTTCTGCTTGGTGAGGCCAAATTGCTCAATGACTTTGAGAGATATAGCATTAAACTTGACTTGATGATCAATAACAGTTTTACTATTATAGCCATTGCACAACGTGTATGTTGTGAAACAACTAGGCCTATGGGCAAGAACCCTATATTTAAATGTTGTAAAACTACTTATAAGAGCCTTTCGTTCCCTAATAGTTATGAGTTCTTTTCTAGTTATAACTTCCCATTGATGAAACTGACGCATGATGTTAAGCATGAGAATTGATAAGCTGGAAATGACTTTTGTTTAAGTGAAGTGCAAGAATACTATTTCAGCATGTAGAAAAACAGTATATCAGAGTCAATTCAAAACAATTTCAGCATATGTATGTGCAGAAAATAATGCAGAATTATAAGCTGAAACTTAGTAGTATTTCAAATTTAATCGTAACAAGTGCAGCATGTTGAGGGGCTGAAAGTTAAAATAAATTGAAATTCTGCTTTTTGCAGTTTGATTGAGTTCAAATGCAGCCAGCAAGCCAAAAATATCATATTCAGAAGGCTGAAAACCAGATTTTGTTGGGCAGAATTCAGAAAGTAGGAAAATTAAATCAAAGAAGCAAAACTCAGCACTTAAATGTTCTAAATCAAAGCAGATTAAGCATTGATACTTGCTGCAGGTTCGATAAAGATGAGTGCAATAAGTTGGGTAAAAGTTAATCAACAATTTCCAGAATTTAGAAGCTTGAGTCAACTCAGAAATCTTAGTTGTGCAAAATTAAGAAAAGCTGATCAAAACTTGCGAGAAGATGAGAAGTTTTGCAAAATTCAAATGCAGTTTTCTTTGACAATTTGTTTTCAATGCAAGCAATAATTTCTTTTTTTTTAACCAATAAAGAGCAAACAACTTAACTAACATGCAAAAGCAATAAACAACTAAACATGAAAGCAAAAACTAAGAATGATTTTTTTTAAAAAAAATGCAAAGAGTAAAGACGGGATCGTGTGGGCAGACAATAGTTGACCACATGCCTGCTCTGATACCAAACTGATGTGGGGTGGAGACACGTGATGAGCAAACTAGAAAAAAAAGCAATTAAAACCTAAAAATATAGTAAGCAGCCAGAATTCAGTGCTATAGAAAGATATCATTTAAGAAAAATAACTATGCCTTATAGGAAAATCTATGCATAAAAAATTTGGAACCGATTAAACCAGCATGTAGAACAAGACAAATTACCTTGAGTCACAATAAAATTGGAGAGTAGATAATTGTCAGGCAAGTAGAATGTCTGCAACAAAATAGCTAGTCAAGTCAAAAAATTAAGACAGTGCAGAATTTTTATCATAATGCAAATGTTGCATGGCCTCCTTGGCTGATCTTTTGAGTCTCGATTCACATCGACTACTCCAAATGATAGAACAAGATGCGTGCTTATGTGTCACGCCAAAGTTCAAGACTTTTGTTGCACCGATTGCTTATGATACCTGCAAGAAGAAGCTTAGTCAGATTAGTTTCAGGAGCAACCAAAAATTTGGAAATAGGAACAGAGTGGAAATCTGGAAGCAGGGCTTGAGCCGATCAACGTCGCGTGAAGCAGGGGTGGTCGCCATTTGGCCGCCAGTGCACGGACGCCGAACTTGTTATGGTTGGAAGTCCTTGTGAAGGTGGTGAAGGTATGACTGGAGTTTGGGAGTGATCGGTGGCTGGTTGGAGGAGAATGACGATGAAAGTCGGGATTAGGGTGGAAGGCTGCCGAGAACAGGGGATTCAAACGGACGTTCGATTCTGATGTTCGGATGGGTGGATGGGCAGATGCCGGCGGCTGTGGCTTCATCTTGGGAAGGAGGAGTGGTGGCTGAAGTTCAATGGAGATCTGATAGATGGATCGTCAGAGGCAAGCTCAAATGTTTCAGAAATTCAAGGAACATGTCGCGACTGGATGATTGATTGCGGGAGGAGGAAGAGGCTTGGGAAGAGGGAAGAAGGGAAAGCTAGGCGACACAAGCACCTCAGAGGGGAAGAGGATGGGAAACATCTGATTCCATTGCAAGGAGAACTATTTCTTTGATTCAAAAACATTCTATCGAATACAAAGAAGCAGCGTGATACATACGGGGAGAAGTTTGCTGGCAAGACGTTGCTGGCGAGAGAGACGTTGCTATTTCCTTCTTTGATTGGCTGCAGAGATGTTAAACTTTCCTTCGATTGCTGTAGAGAGTCGTTGCAGCTTTGTGAGATGCAAATGGGAGACGTTGAAGCTTCCTTGCTTGCATTGTGGGCCGGCGCTTGATGAACTCCTTGATTCGTGCGATGCAATGAGATCTCTTGATTGGTTGAGTTGATCTTTACCAGATTTTGGTGGTGATTGGTTGGAGAAGATACCCCTTGATGAACATTGACCGTTGGATGGGACCCTGGGCTAGAGTTTGAACTTGAGTTATAGCATATGGATGCAAGTACTGGTTGGTGGAATGCGGCAACTCTTTCTTTGAGCTTGAATCTCTTGAGCATCGCTTGAGGTGGTTGAAGTAGTTCTTCCATTATTGAGCTAGCTTTAAGAGTAACCATGCTAGCTTATTCGAGAGACTCCAGATCTTTAGTTAGGGTACTTATATACTCCATTTGTATCTTCGTGGCTTGTTTTTCCTACCCCCATCATTGAGTCTATTTGGTAGTGGGTAAGGTCTTTTCTAATTTTAGATTTGAGGCCTTTCTTATACCTACTAAGCGAAAATTTGGGGTCTTCCCTTATGTTACCTCTACAGAGCAAGTCATCAGAACTGGAGGTATATTGATCTACAATCATGGCTCCTTGGGTTAGACTGCTAGCTTGGCCATACAACTTGCTTTGAATGTGTGAGGGAACATACTTCATTTTGAGTTGTTGATGAATCTCTATCCAATTATCTATGGGAGGTTGGTTGGATCTCTCTATGTTGTTTTGTATATTGGTCCAGTACAACCTAACATTCCCTTCAAGAAAGCACTTGGCTAATCGGACATTGCTATGCTCAGGCATCATGCTCCAGTCAAAGTACTTCTCGACCTTAGTTGCCCAATCTAGAAAGCCACGGGGATTGAAGGACCCATTGAAGAGAGGGGGATTGAGTTTGATGGCATGATGCACCCGATCCTCCCAAAATCTTGGTTGAGGTGGAATTGGAGCTTGGTCTACATTTCACATGGGTGGTTGATAGGTTCCTACATGGTTTGGAGTTTGATGTCCATTCCACATAGGTGGTTGTTGTGCTTCAACATGAGTTGGGGTATGGGGGATTCACTAGAAGCATGACTTGGAGATCTTTATCTAGCATGAAACTCAGTGTTAAGTTGGTTGAGACCTTGGGTAAGTGCTCCTACTTTATTTGTCATGGTATTGACTAACTCAGTCAAGGCAGTCAAATCCATTGTGGGGTTTGGATTTTGTTCTTGCTGTTGAGTTTTAGACCGAGTTTCCATGAGTGTTTTGAAAAGATATAAGTCTTGAAAATATAGTCCAAACTGATAGTTAGACAAATAGTCTTTTATGGATCCAAATTCTTTCAAACACAGTTCCAAAAATCGTCTAGAAGTTAGAAAAAAAAGTTTTTGTGGCTTAAAATTTCTTATCTAGGTGCCCAAGTTCTAATACCAAAGCTTATATAGGAGGTGGGTGTGGGAACATTCAAACAATGAGTTTGGAAAAACCGATTTTGATAGATAAACATATAGTAGTGAAAATTGATTTAACTAACGAGTTTTTAAAACTAATTTTTTTTGTAATTTTAATAGTAGGGAAATACCGAAATTACACTAAGAAAGTTGTAAATGCTGAAATTAAACTTACAATGCAGTCCTTCAGTATTGAAGGAATGTGCTTCTCGATCTTCACAACTCTAGCTATGATGGAAGGTGTAGAGGTGGAGCTTACAAGCAAACACAAACAGATCCATGAAGCCATGGATTTTAATATACAAATAGAAGATCAAAGGGGAGGTTAAACCTCACAAATTCCCTTGCTAATCATAGATAACTAGAGAGAGGGGGATAAGAAGAAGGAGGGATGTGCCACTCCTTTGACCACTCCTAACGCATGCTTCAGGTTCAAAGAAGATTATAGTTAGTGTAGGAAAATGTTCTTGAAGCAAAGAAAGAGGTTACGGAGAAGGAATTTACAGAGGAAGATGTGATTCCTATGTTGCCGAGTGTTGAGGGTTCATCATCTAGCCTTGCTCCAAACTGAGGATGAAGAGGGAGTCCTTGTATTTGTGCACTTGAAGAGAGGAGGAATCCTTCTTAGAGTTTTGGTGGAGAGGATGGAAGAAGAATGGCTTGGCCCTTGGGAGAACAAAAGACACAAACACTTTGGCGACACCTGCACCTTTCCTAGTAAACTATTAGACAAAATTCATTCAATAATCTGCGAATTACATCAAGAGGTTACATTTTATAGGCGAGGGGATTGCTAGGGCAGGATGTACATTTGTTCCCTTGTGCCCCTTATAAAAATGGAGAGAATTCGGATTTTGAATTCAAGATGGGCTAATGCAAATCCTCCTTGAATTATTGGGAAACCCCGGGGATATTTTACAATTTTTTAGTGTCATATCAACACAAGTACATAGCACGGCGGAATAATATCCTTGAAACAGGCAAGTCTCAAAAACCCAGTGAAGATCGTCAAGCGAGGGAGTCGACACGATGAGATAGAAAATACCTTAGGGGCAAGACGAGGCCGATGTCGAGGTAGGCGCCCAAGCGTGCGCCCTCTGCAGTCTCACACACACGGATGCCTCGAGTCCTCTTCTTCTTCGCCCGGTGCTAGCCTCGGGAAGAGGATCCAAGCCTTGTGCTCCTTCTACACCACTTGCGCCACCTTCAAAGGAAGAAGCGCCAAGAGGAAGGAGGAAGAAGGAGATGAAGACAATTTGCCGAGACACCAATGCCCCTTGCGCCAAGAGGTAAGGAGGAAGAGGTGCTCTCGGCCTTTGATGGATGAGGATGCGTGATAGGATTCCGCAAGTGCACGGAATTATCGAAGTAATAAAAATATCGATCCACAGAGACCTACGTGTTAAGTACCAAATAGTTATATTCTCACTAGCTAAGCAATCGAGTATGATGCGAGAAAAAATAGGAAAGCGTGCAAAATAAGAAATAATCAAAGAGAGATAGATGGGACTAGGGTTTCATCCACCTTAACTTCAATGATTATATATAATAAAAGGTTCGTGAATCAAATCTTGTTATGATAAAGACCTAATTTACTTCATAAAAGGATTATCTCATTTTCGTGCACACAATCACGCAGGGACCAATCCTCGCTTTCGCGCCAGATCTATCCCAACGTTGCAGATAAGTAAACCATCAACAAATAACTCAAGGATCACTTTCGTGCATCCGAATTATAAGTTGATCATCACAAGTGGAGCCTCAAGGATCACTTTCGTGCATCCGAAACTCAACACAAGTTCTACTTAAAGCTTTCCAACGGATCATTACTCACTTTCGCGCAATAACTATCAACGTTTATAACATTAATTAAATCCTAAATCGATATTATCAAACATGGCAATAAATCTACTAGAACATATCAAATTGGATCTAACCTAAGAAAGGGATGACAATATGTAAATCTAGGGTTCCAAGTTATCAAGCAAATCACCTTTCAGTCTCATTACGAAAACTCTAAAGCATGGATAATAACATAGATCTATGGAAAATTAAAGACAATTCATCACCAAAGTAGAATTATCACAATGAAGATTATTATGACGAAAGAGAAGAATTATCTAATCATTAAAATTCAAGGGGATTACACCCCATGTCCCAAAAGAGTATTAAGCTTGCATGGAGAAAGAGATACAATAAATCATAGTCTTAGAATGATCAAAAAATGAAAGGAAAGGAGAAACAACGTTACAACACGGCTGTAAAAGAGTTTACAGCCGTAATTTGCTTCAATGAACAGCGCTGTCACCGCTGTTTTGTTGATTTCTTATATGATCGGACTCCAAACGCTCTGATACTTCTGTGGTGTCTTCCTCTCCTCTAGGCAAAGCGTCTGAGTGAAAATCGTGGCCTAAGGTGCCCTCTACTCCTCTCGGCATGAGGCCAAACCCTAGCTGCCTCTCTGGTGATTTCTCCCTCGATACTCGATAAACGTTCCACCTTCCACTTCATACGTCGTGTCCACTTAAAGATGAGTCTACAGAATCTTTCAGATCTTGATTTGGAGCTCTGGATAAAATGTTATGGCCATCGCAAATTTTGGGCCCAAAAGTCTCGCGTGACCAGGTGCAAATTACGGCCGTGTAATATCTTACGGCAGTGCCGTAAAATCATTCTGTGAATGCTGAGTCAAAAATATGACCCATAAAATATTTCTCGATGGTGCCGTAAAATCGGACAAGTTCTCTGGTCTGAATCAACTGGGAATTACGGCCCGTAAAATGGGTTACGACAGTGCCGTAAAATCTGCAAAGTTCTCTATTCTGAAAGCGCTGAAAATTACGGCAGTGTAATTCTTTATAGCAGTGCTGTAAAATCAGGAAAACTTTCTGTTTTAGAGATCACCAAAATATGGCAATGCTATGATTTTATGGTAGCCGCGAAAAATACGGTACCGTAAAATAGGTTACAGCACTGCCGTATTTTGCAAGGTTGCTCCATTTTGCGTGAAATTTCTTGGGTGATCTCCTCTTGATAATGGTAACTATTCTATGTGATTTATTTTGCTTGAAAACTCCTTGAAATAGTGCCTTTTTACCTGAAATTCATGAAAAACTAAAATATATATTTTAGCATGAAAGAGAAGAATTATCTAATTATTAAAATTCAAGGGGATTACACCCCATCTCCCAAAAGAGTATTAAGCTTGCATGGAGAAAGAGATACAATAAATCATAGTCTTATAGTGATCAGAAAACAAAAAGAAAGTAGGAAAAAAGATGTTACAAAACGGCTGTAAAATCCTTTACAGCTGTAATTTGCTTCGATGAACAGCGCTGTCACCGCTGTTTTGTTGATTCCTCCTCCGATCGGAGTCCAAATGCTCTGAAACTTCAGGTGTGTCCTCCTCTCCTCTAGGCGAAGCTTTTGCATGAAAATCACAGCCGGAGATGGTTTCTACGCCTCTCGGCGTGAGAACAAACCCTAGCCGCCTCTCTGCCAATTGCTCCCTCAATGCTGGATAAATGTTCCTTCTTCCACTGTGTACCCCTTCTCCTCTTAATGATGAGTCCGGAACATCTTTCGGATCTGGATTTGGAGCTCTGGATCAAAAGTTATGGCCCTCGCAAATTTCAGACCCGAAAGTCTCGCGCGACTAGGTGCAAATTACGACAGTGTAATAGCTTACGACAATGCCGTAAAATCATTCTGTGAATGCTGAGTCAAAATTACAGCCCGTAAAATATTTCTTGATGGTGCCATAAAATCGAACATGTTCTCTGGTCTGAATCAGCTGGGAATTACGGCTCGTAAAATGGGTTACAGTAGTGCCGTAAAATCTACAAAGGTTTCTGTTCTGAAAGCGCTGAAAAAATACGGCAGTGCCATAAAATCACAAAAACTTTCTGTTCGGAAAATCCTGCAAATTATGACAATGTTCTGATTTTACGGTACCCTAAAATGGATTACGGCACTGCCGTATTTTGCTGAGTTGCTCCGTTTTGCGTTAAATTTCTTGGGTTACCTCCTCTTGATGATGGTGCCTTTTTACCTGAAAACCATGAAAAACCAAAATAGAAATAGACTTTGCAATATTTGATGAATTCAGCATAAAAACAAGTAAAAAGATCCTCAATTTAGCATGAAAAGATACATAAAATGATGCAAAATATACTATATATTTTGGTGTCATCAAAATACATAAGGCTCAAACTTTGCTTGTCCTCATGCAAAAATCAAAACTTGATTAAAAAGATAAACCTTTTCATATTCAATAAATTTCTAAAATACAATCATCAATGAAAAATTCCATCAATTGATTTATAAAACTTTAAGCAAACATATCATTCTTAGAATTCAACCCTCTAGATCCATAATTCAATCAATTAAAACTTCGCAACTTGTATAATAAATATAATTATCAATCTCATGATTTCACCCAGTTTTCAGTTCAAATCTATCATGCTTTTGTTTATAGGAATTAGGTTTCCAAGATCTTTTTCCACACATGATTTTCTTTTTTTTGTAAAGATGGCATGTACCCACTTAGATACACACTTTTTATTTTTTGACTTCAACTCTTGTCTTCGGTACCACTGTCAATTTTACACAGTGCCAAGTAGAGGAGTCTGAGTCTTATTATTTTTCACTCTCATTATTTTTCATGCATAGACTTCAACCCATGTCTTAGGTACCACTATCAATTTTGCATAGTGCCAAGTAGGGGAGTCTCTCACTATTTTTATAGATCTTGGATTCTTCCTTCCCAACAAATAGCAAAATAGACTAAACATCTACTAGGTTGATCAATTTGCATCAATTCACAAATCATACTCATATGCTCATTTTATTTAAAGGAATAGTTTCACCTTTAGATCTTATTCATCAAATAACACATCTATCCAAAATTTTATGCATCAACCAATGTCAAATTTCAAAAATAGATATGCATAGAAGAAATCAATCTAACATGATAGGGTTTTTCTCTAATCACAAGTATAAATTCTCACATCATCAAGGAAAAGATATTTTATCAATAGAAATTTTATTAATAAATCATACCATCATATAGTAGAAAGTGGATCATATGCTTTCATCAATTTTAATAACAAATTTGAATTATATCATCATCAAAACAATGAGTTCCATATATCCATAAAATCATTTTTCAAGAGAAAACCAATAAGTAGTATAAATATGATAAAGTTAAAGATGCACTATAAGAAATAGTTATTAATAAGAGAGTGCAAGTGATACTCACAAAATTATATAGATCATGCTCAATCATTGTCAGGCCAATGCAGCTGGGTCCAAAGATGTGCCTTTTGAAAATTTTTTGCAAAATTTAAGGTACATAAGGCTCACATAAGACTCAGATCAAAAACAGTCTGAAAAAATAATAATGATAAAAAATAATCTCAAGAGAGGATCAGAGATGCCGCTGGAGGTCTAAAGAGTGCTGGTGGAAAAAGTCAAGCAGCCAAGAAGCAGAGGTGAATGAAAGCTAGCTGAAAAGCTACTGTCAATGATGATGAGGCCGACAGTGGAATGAGTAATCTCTAGTGGCCTGCTAGAGATCACTGTCCTGGAGGTGAGATCGTCGGCCGGTGGGTGTGAGAGATAGCACTGCAAAAATAAAAAAAAAATTAGTCACTAATAAATATTCTACTGCTTAAATAAATAAACTCAATAGACTAAGAGGCAGTAGAAGAAGTAAGAGTCTTCATATGGTATGATCCAGTGTCGACGGCTGGATAAAGTGATGTCATAGGCAGATGCAATGGTGGCTAGAGGTGGAAGACAGTTGCTCTTGAAGATTTTCTGAATCTGGATGCAAAATAAGCAATAACTGGTAGAAAGCAAACTATGCAGTTTTTGAATTTTTTTTATGAAAAGTAGCCATACCCTAGAATAAAATTTAATGATCAAAATAGAAAATGGACAGAACCATGAAATAGAATAAGATATGTTCTTTTCAGAAGTATAAAAATCAAAGGATCAAAATCTATCAGGAATTTAGGGCATCAGCAGAATCAAGGCCACTCAGATTACAAAACTGCAAAAACTGCAAAAATTGCACAAAAGTTAATCAAACTCGAAAAGTTGCTATGTGTCCTAGAATGATCGGAAAATATATTAATGTAAATAACTATTCCACGAGATAGAACGATACACGAAATTCATATTCCAAGTGAAGAATCTGGGTTTCAAGTCACCGAAACATCTTAAAAGGTGGCAACAAAAGTGCTCGTCAGAACGGTAAAAAAAACTGCTGCATAAATTAATCATAATCAAAAAGTTGCTATATGTTTTAGAGAGATCCATGGACTTTAAAATTCAGAAAAATTTCCAGATGATAGAAAAAGATGAGTACTTCAATGTTGTGCCAAAGATAAAAAATTTTATCAACCTAGTTTCTTAAAATTAATGCGAGAAAACACCTACTCAATATGCAAAAAGCAGCTTTAAAATACGGTACTGTCAAAGGCATTATGGCCGTGCCGTATTTTTCAAAGAACACTCGGGAAAGAAATGACTCAAAAATACGGTACCGTGAACAATATTACGGTAGTGTCGTAAAATACCAAAAACTCTCGTGTGGAAATCAGACCAAAAATACGGTACCGTAAGGAAGATTACGGTAGTGTCGTATTTTGCAAAAAAATTTATTCTCCCTGCAAAATAAAAAGAAAACTTAATCCTAAAAATTAACTAAAATAAAAGAAACTAAACTAAGCAAAAGTGCTTGGGTTGCCTCCCAAGAAGCGCTAATTTTAGGTCCATAGCTTGACCAAAAATCAATATCATGGTGAAGCAGCTGAATCAGTTCCAAAGTAAAGAGCAAATAATTTTCTGCATTTCCTTTGTCCTAAAAGTTTAGCCACTAATCCAAAAATCCAGAAATTCATATAAATCACAATCAAAGTGGCTTTCTTAAATATGCAGAAATTAAAATCATACTTCTCAAATCCACTCAAAGAAATCTTTATAATTTTCCTATGTTTATCAAAAAGCAAAATCATGAGTCCTTTCTTCAGATTAATATTTTCAATAGCAATAGAAATAGGACTTTGATAAAAATATTCAAGCATTGGATCATCATAATAATGTTTATGTCTTTCATTAGATTCCTCAATAAAACATAATTTTTCAAATAAACCACAAGATTCAAAAGTAGACATGGGCAACATATCAACATGGTGAGATTCATCAATTTTCACAATATTCAAATCATCTACAGATTCTTCATGCACTTCATCAAACAATTTATCAATTTCAAAATCATCATTAAAGTCAAGATGAGACTCTTCAAAATTAATTTTCTCATGTTTCCCCACAAATAATTCATCATAAGAAGAGTTAAAATCAGAATCATATGAAAAAGAAGTAATAGAATCAGAGTTAACCACAAGAGATTTATCATTAATTTCCAAAATATCACCAAAATCAAAGTGGGGCTCATCAATGTCTGTAATTTTCAACCCTTTATCAAACTCATCAGATTCAACCATAAATGATACAACATCAAAAGAATCAGTTTCATCAAAGAGGGTTTTTCAATTCCAATTTCCTCAATCTTTTCCACAATTAAATAATCAGAAGAATCAATTTTACAATCATCAAAATCAGAGTGAGATTCATGAATATTCACATAAGGCTCAATCTCAAAACAAACATGATCACAGTGGGAGTTTTGTAAATCAAGCTTTTCTGTTTCAAACTCAAATAAACAATCATGCTGTGCAATCTGGGTTTCTAGCAATTCAGTATTAATAGTCAAAGATTGATGATTTTCCCATCTAGAATGCAATTCAGCAGATTCTTTCAATGATAAATTGGGATTTAAAAATGGACAATCAGAGGAATAATGATCAAAATATCCACAAATATCACATCTAATAGAATCATCATGATCATCTTGATACCATGGTGAATTAGGATTTGCATGATTAAATTTGCAATTAGAAGTATAATGATCAGAAGGCTTACAAATATTACATGAAACAATATGAGAGTGTAATTCCCATATTTCTCCAAGAGTCATCTGTGAATAATCTTTATGCTCACCTTGAGGCATGTATCCCTTACTTCTTTTAGAAGCCTATGAATTATGATAAAAAGATATATTTTCAAATCTATCAAATAGATAATCCAACACCAAACAAATAAAAACCCCTTTCTTTTTTTTTCAAAATTTATAAAAAAATAGAAAATCTAAAACACAAGTAAATTCACAAATTTTAGAAATTCTCAGTTCTGTCACAACTGTGAAAATCCAAAACCTGCAAAAAGAAAAAACAAAGTTAAACCTAAAACAAATAAAACTTAGTCTAGCAAAACTAACAACTATTTTGATATTAACAAAACTAAGGTCCCCGGCAACGGCGCCAAAAACTTGATAGGTTTCTGCAAGTGAACGGAATTATCGAAGTAATAAAAAATATCGAGACACAGAGACCTATGTGTTAAGTACCAAATAGTTGTATTCACTAGCTAAGCAATCGAGTATGATGTGAGAAAACAATAGGAAAGCGCGCAAAATAAGAGATAATCAAAGAGAGATAAATGGGACTAGGGTTTCATCCACCTTAACTTCAATGATTAGATATAATAAAAGGTTCGTCAATCAAATCTTGCTATGATAAAGACCTAATTTACTTCATAAAAGGATTATCTCACTTTCGTGCAGACAATCACGAAGGGACCAATCCTCGCTTTCGCGCAAGATCTATCCCAACGCTGCAGATAAGTAAACCATCAACAAATAACTCAAGGATCACTTTCGTGCATCCGAATTCTAAGTTGATCATCACAAGTGGAGCCTCAAGGATCACTTTCGTGCATCCGAAACTCAACCCATGTTCTACTTAAGGCTTTCCAACGGATCGTTACTCACTTTCGCGCAATAACTATCAACGTTTATAACATTAATTAAATCCTAAATCGATATTATCAAACATGGCAATAAATCTACTAGAACAGATCTAATTGGATCTAACCTAAGGAAGGGATCTAAACATGCAATTATAGGGTTCCAAGTTCTTAGGCAAATCACCTTTCAGTCTCATTGCGAAAACTCTAAAGCATGGATAATAACATAGATCTAGGGAAAATTAAAGACAATTCATCACAAAAGTAGAATTATCACAACGAAGATTATTATGACGAAAGAGAAGAATTATCTAATCATTAAAATTCAAGGGGATTACACCCCATGTCCCAAAAGAGTATTAAGCTTGCATGGAGAAAGAGATACAATAAATCGTAGTCTTAGAGTGATCAGAAAACAAAAAGAAAGGAGGAAAAAAAACGTTACAACACGGCTGTAAAATCCTTTACAGCCGTAATTTGCTTCGATGAATAGTGCTATCACCGCTGTTTCATTGATTCCTCCTCCGATCGGACTCCAAATGCTCTGAAACTTCTGGTGTGTCCTCCTCTCCTCTAGGCGAAGCTTTGCGTGAAAATCACGGCCGAAGTTGGCCTCTATGCCTCTCGGCATGAGAACAAACCCTAGCCATCTCTTTGTCGATTGCTCCCTCAACACTGGATAAAAGTTCCTCTTCCACTTCGTGCATCTTCTCCTCTTAATCATGAGTCTGGAACATCTTTTAGATCTCGATTTGGAGCTCTGGATCAAACGTTATGGTCCTCGCAAGTTTCGGGCCCGAAAGTCTCGCGCGACCAGGTGCAAATTACGGTCGTGTAATATCTTACGGCAGTGCCGTAAAAACATTATGTGAACGCTGAGTCAAAATTATGGCCCATAAAATATTTCTCGATGGTGCCGTAAAATCGGATGAGTTCTCTGGTCTGAATCTGCCGGGAATTACAGCTCGTAAAATGGGTTACGGCAGTGCCATAAAATCTACAAAGGTTTCTATTCTGAAAGCGCTGAAAAAATACGATAGTGTAATTCTTTACGGCAGTGCCATAAAATCACAAAAATTTTCTATTCGGAAAATCCTCCAAATTACGGCAGTGTTCTGATTTTACGGTACTATCTGAAATTACGGTACCGTAAAATGGATTACGACACTGCTGTATTTTGCTGAGTTACTCCGTTTTGCGTGAAATTTATTGGGTGACCTCCTCTTGATGATGATAACTCTTTTATGTGTTTGATTTTGCTTGAAAACGCCTTGAAATAGTTATTTTTTACTTGAAAACCATGAAAAACCAAAATAGAAGTAGACTTTGCAATATTTGATGAATTTAGCATAAAAACAAGTAAAAAGATCCTCAATTTAGCATGAAAAGATATATAAAATGATGCAAAATATATTATATATTTTGGTGTCATCAATGCGCCACTTGAAGTTTGCTCTCGCCCCTTCAATGTCCCTCATGCGAATTGATTGTTCAACCATACACACTCGCATATGAGGTGTATATATAGATCAAGGGGTGGCAACATAAGAGGGTGGAGCAATAAGAAGAGATGAGGCTAGGGTTTGCATGGTGGCAATTAGGGTTTAGGGTTTTGGTAAGTCTCCAAGACTTTTCCATAAACCTCATACAATCGCCCAAGACTTACCTAATAAGTCTATCATGCCTTAGAAGTCTCAATCCTTGCCATAGATGCAAGGTTTCCATCTAAGCACAAAGTGGGAGGCGCCTAAAGCTTCCTAATGAAGCAAAGGCGCCAACTTCTCCCCATTATACCCTTTTAGCCCATTATCTCTTTATGATAACTTGTTATTGGGGCTTATTGGGTTATGAGCTAGCCCAAACTTCATTATATGGGTTGATTAAGCAATTGGATCCAATCCAATGCAACCCTAATCCAAATTTGACCAACCACGGTCAAATACAGGTCAACCTGCCTAAAATAAAGTTTGGCTCCAATAACTCTCTTCCATCTCATTAGGCCCATTGGTGCTGATGAAATCTCCAAAATAGATCCGAGTCGTCCAATAACTCGATCATAAGACTTCCCGATCAATATAAGAACTCGATTATCAAGGTGTGCGACCCTGTAGGTTCCTATGACGTTGGCTGTGATGACCTATGGTCATCACAAGTAGTGAGTGGCACCTAGCAGTGCATCACTGCTACCCAAGTCTTTGGAATGGATATTGACATCGACATCCCCATCATCGCAACTAGGTACAGATGCATTACAGTCTTTTTGCCGAACTGATATCCGATTAGACAAGTGTGTTACCACTTGTGTTCATCCAATCTCATGGCTATGACTAAATTAGGTTCTCACCTAGGTATGACCATACACTTTCAGTCATAGAATCATATAGGAGCTCTATGGATATCAAGCTTCCATCAGAAAGGGGCAAATCCTCTATCTGTCTATTGACCTTCTCATATGGGTCGTGACATGCTCAATCATAACCGTTATTACCTCCCAGCTACGGCGAGGTGTTAGGTTGTTTTAAAGCATATCCCTAACCATATAGAATGGTCAATGATCTTAAGTCAATGGATCAATGCATCTCCTGTCACTTGTGAGGATAATTCATCGCACCAAGTCATTGTCTCACAGCGGGTTTATCCAGTATATCCACTACTGATATACCCATATGTCTGTGTCATCACCTTATGCCTAACCAACCCATATACCAGTCTCACAAGTACCAGAGCTATCCCATATCCACTTAGGTACATCGACTGGGGACAATCATTTGAGCACAGATCCAATTAATCTCCAGGGACATAATCATGTAAGTACACATTTGCAGATGTAAACAAATAATGATAATGACAATGCCAGAATCATATAAGAGTATCAATGTCAAGTAGT
The DNA here is from genome assembly GCA_027562315.1 of Costus pulverulentus. Lineage (NCBI taxonomy): Eukaryota > Viridiplantae > Streptophyta > Magnoliopsida > Zingiberales > Costaceae > Costus > Costus pulverulentus. Next base: position 60,430 of record JANTFE010006707.1, read on the forward strand.
ACAAAAATGGACCAAAACTAGGTCCTAGGGCATATACACCAACAATCTCCCACTTGCACTAAGACCTAGAGGTTGAGGAATCTCAACCCCATATCTCTAGCGTGACCATCATGCTTCTGCTGCATGAAAGCCTTGGTCAATGGGTCTACCAGATTGTTCTCTGTGTCAACTCTGCTAATCTTGACATCACCTCTGTCAATGATCTCTCTGATCAGGTGAAATCTCCTTCGTATGTGTTTGGACCTTTGATGAGACCGTTGTTCCTTAGCTTGTGCAATTGCCCCATTGTAGTCACAATATAACTCAATGGGATCCACTGCACTAGGAACCACTTGAAGTTCAAAATTGAACTTCCTTATCCAAACAGCTTCTTTAGCTGCCTTAGAAGCAGTCACATACTCCGCCTCGGTTGTAGAATCAACTGTGGTGGATTGCTTGAAGCTCTTCCAGCATACAGTGCCTCCATTTATCTTGAGCACATAGCCAGCCTATGATCTAAAGTCGTCAGGGTCAGACTGGAACGACGCATAAGTGTAGCCCTGCATACTGAGGTCTTCCTGTCCCCCATAGACCAAGAACAAATCCTTAGTTCTTCTCAGATACTTAAGGATGTTCTTTATTGCCACCCAGTGCTGCAATCCTAGATTGGATTGGTATTGGCTGGTTATGCTCATAGCATAAGCCACATTTGGTCTAGTACACAACATTGCATACATAATCAATCCCACTGCCGAAGCATAGGGCACTCGACTCATGTCATCCCTCTCAGCCTGTGTGGTGGGATACTGGCTCATTGAGAGAGTAAGGTCATGTCTCACTGGAAGGTACCCCTTCTTAAATTGCTCCAAGTTGAACCTCTCCTGGACCTTATCAATGTAGGTACTCTGACTAAGGGCAAGGAGCCTCTTGGATCTATCTCAGTAGATCTTCACGCCTAGAATATAGGCGGCCTCCCCTAAGTCTTTTATTTTGAAACACTTCTCTATCCATGTCTTCACTGACTGAAGACTAGGGATGTCATTTTCGATGAGTAATATGTCATCGACAGGAGATGCATTGACCAGAAATGTCACCAAGCTCCCACTGAATTTTCTATATACACAGGCGTCATCTTCGCTTTTGATAAAGCCATAATCTCTCATAGCCTCATCAAACCGAAGATTCCAACTTCGAGATGCTTGCTTTAATCCATAAATGGATTTCTTTAACTTGCAGACCTTACTTGTATCTGTAGTTTGGATGAATCCATCAGGTTGTGTCATATACACATCCTCTGTCAGCTTTCCGTAAAGGAATATTGTCTTAACATCTAACTGCCATATCTCATAATCATGATATGCAGCTATAGCAAGCAGAATCCGAATGGATTTGATCATGGCTACTAGTGAAAAGGTTTCATCATAGTCCACCCCGTGGACCTGTCTGAATCCTTTAGCCGCTAGTCTATCCTTATAGGTAACTATATTGCCATTCATGTCGGTTTTCCTTTTGAAGACCCATTTACACCATGTGGGTATTACCCTATCAGGCAGGTCAACCAAATCCCATACTTAGTTAGCTGACATGGAATCCATCTCGGATCGCATGGCCTCAAGCCATCTCTCGGAGTCCTGTCCACTGACTGTCTCATCATAAGTCCTACGTTCGTCCTCAATGATGATGATCCTGTCGTGTCGTGTCAAGTTGGTAGTGTCCCATACCGTTCAGGTGCACGACTAATCCTCCCAGACCTACGTGGGGCCTGTGTTTGAGCCTCAGGTTGCCCAACAACCGGTGCAGGTGGCTCAGGTTCCATCTCTGTGTCTTGTGGTTGCACTTGGACCTCGTCCAAGTCAAACTTCCTCCCACTGACAACACCCTGAGCAACAAAAACTTTGTTCTCGGTGGGAACATAGAAGTAGTAACCCTTAGTTTCCTTAGGGTACCCCACAAACAAGCATTTATCCGATCTAGGTTTTAGCTTGATAGAATCCTGACGTTTGACAAAAGCCTCACATCCCCAGATCCTGATAAAAGAATGGTTAGGGTGTCTCCCACTCCATACCTCGTATGGTATCTTGGAGACACTCTTAGATGGAATGTTATTCAGTATCAGAGAAGTTGTCTCAAGTGCATGACCCCAGAATAAGGGTGGTAGAGTTGCATGACTCATCATAGATCGAACCACGTCCAATAAGGTTCGATTTCTCCTTTGAAACACACCATTCCATTGAGGTGTTACAGGAAGAGTGAGTTGTGATAAGATCCCACACTCTCTCAGATAATCAAAGAACTCACCGCTCAGGTACTCTCCACCATGATCTGATCGAAGAGCCTTAATGGATCTACCAAGCTGGTTCTCTACTTCATGTCTGAATTCCTTAAATTTCTCAAAGGATTCAGACTTATGTCGCATCAAGTATACATAACCATGTCTACTGAAGTCATCAGTAAATGTGATGAAGTAGTTGTACCCTCCTCTAGCTTGTTTATTGAATGGCCCACACACATTACTATGTATTAGATCTAATAAACCTCCTGCCCTCTCACCAATCTTAGTGAAGGGCGCTTTGTCATCTTCCCTAATAAACAAGGTTCACAAGTATCAAATTCCTCCAAGGAACTTGAATCTAACAACCCATTTGCATGGAGTTGTTGGATGTGATTCTTGTTTATATGAGCTAATCGACAATGCCATAGGAAAGCACCAACTGAACCACTCAGTTTGGTCCTTTTATTATTTATGTTACAAATAGAGTTATCCATGTCCAAGACATACAGACCATTATACAAAGTACCCTTCCCATAGAACATATTTGCAAATGAAAAAGAACAAGAATTCTTATTTATTTCAAACTTAAATCCCTTTCTTGCTAAGCAAGGAATGGATACGATGTTCTTAGTAAGCGAAGGTACATAATAGCAATTATCTATCTCTAACTGAAGTCCAGAAGGCAGAGAGAGAGTCAAAACTCATACAGCAACAGCAGCAACCTGTGCCCCGTTTCCAAACTTGTTGGTCAATCTCTCCAGCCCGCACCAATCTACATTTCTTGAGCCCCTGCATATTTGTACAAATATGAGCTCCACATGCGGTATCCATTACCCATGACATAGAAGTAGAAAGGTTGACTTCTGTAACATAAATACCTGAGCTAGAAGCTAAGGCCAAGCCTTTATTCTCCTCATTCTGAAGTTGCTTGCAGTCCCTACTCCAGTTGTAACATCCCATGTTCTTAACCCCAAACAAATAGCACAATCGCAAAAGTAATAGGATGTTTCATATAAGATCGATCAAATGCTAGGTAAAACCGAGTTCAAGAAAA
>JANTFE010006792.1:5648-18483 GCA_027562315.1 Costus pulverulentus
TTAGCATCCAATAATTTTATTTAAATCATAATAAAATATCACAGCTAATGATTTTATTTAAATCCAAATAATGCTTACCAGGACTTAAGATCCTTGGATCTTACATTATTGGATAATTTTGTGGCAGCTATTGGAGATTACTCTTAACACTCCTCTCAGACATCCATCAAGAAAAGAGTCATGCTTATTGCGTTTACCATTGTCTTTTGAAGCTCTTGAATGTATGCTCACATTTTCTTATCATGCTTACAATTTACCGTCCCACAACACAAGTATGGTCCCACATTCCTTGGGGAATGTTTATGACACCGGCACTATTTATTGTATTATCTCGCGGCATACTTCTATATTGCTTAACCAGAATATTTGCATTGATTTTATCATAAATTTGGACTTATCCGATTCAGTCAATGCCTATCTCTCTAGCTTCACGTTTGTCTATCATGTTTTCAAATCATATATGTCCCATACACATCAGAAAACATGTACTTTCACATATCTGTATTTTAATTGCAGGGTTGAAGATGCTACAACAGCTGATGATAGTTGGCATACATTGGGATGGCCGCCTAAACCAAAAGGGAGCTTCAAATTTAATTCTCCAGAGGAGAATTCTGTAGCGCCCCAGAAAGCTGATGTAGGGACAGGAAACTGAGATGATCTCCACACCCTTGTCAACCCCCGGAACCTCCACATGCTTCAATTTTAATTCTCCGGAGGAGAATTCTTCACCCCTAGAGATAGTTAATGTAGGGACATCTTCAAGGGTTAATTATGCATGACATCATTTTGGAAAATTGTTGCATATTGATGTTTTGAACTTGTTAATTTCATGTACTTCATGTGATTGTAATGTTGCTACAAACTATATTTACTTTTAGCACTTGTTATTTTATGTTGTAGCTAGGATTAGCCTAGGTTTACTTTGAAGTTTTTATTTTGTTTTAGTGAATGTAGTAGGTTGTTTAGCCTAGGTCTTACACACACTGTATTGCACAGTCAAGCACCTAGGCTACCAACGATATTGTGACCTTGGCATAGTTCAATCTGCATCAGCTCAACCCATCATCAGCCCAATGCCATCCCAAACTAGCCCAGCCCGACATCAACTCAAATCAACCAATACCAGTTAACTCAGCCTACACATCAGCCCCAGTCATCAACAAGCCATGCAACGGATACAATACCTTACCCTCCACACGCATCAAGGAATCATCACGCCTGCCTCAACACACCATCTCCCCAGCCAATGAGAAAGTCAAGCGAGGAATGCCAAGGGTCACCAAGATTCTGTAACGTTGGTTCACCTAGGTTTTAAGCTTGCATTTTGTTCACTTTGATTAGTTTTTGCATACTTTGAATCTGAAAATCGGTGTAAGCGTTTGTTGTGAGAGTTGAGCTTCCTCCTCTTGGGATTGAGCTTGCTCTCCTATAGTTACTACTCATCAATCATTTCCAGCACCTCCACTATCGATTCCCATTCACCAGCTATAAGCGCTATTGTTCCATTGCCTGGAAATCGCAACCAACATCTGTGTTCTCGGATCAACGTTGGACAGTGCTGAAAGGAGTCTCCTCAACATCTGGAAAGCTTCAAAACAAATTACTGCGTTGAAGGATCAAGAGGGGATCGCCCCCCTTCCCTTAAGGGGGGCGGGGGGGGGGGGGGGGGGGGGGGGGGGGGGGGGGGGGGGGGGGGGGCCTAGGTGTCGACTTTCCAACTCCCTCCTCTACTATTATTGCATTACCGTTGCCTAGTTAGAGCTTCATACCTGGTGTCGACTTTCCAACTCCCTCCTCTACTATTATTGCATTACCGTTGCCTAGTTAGAGCTTCATACCTAAGGGATCTAGGACTTAGAATTTTTCATCCTACATTAATTAGTCTGATGTTTATCAATCCAATCTATTGGTCATGACTCAATCAGTGTGGCCACACATTCCTGTCATGCACCAATGAGGTGGGGTGCGCCGAGTCGATATCATGCTTCCTCTGAAGGAAGGGGCAAATCCTACTGTTGGTCATCCATGTCTTTACATGACTTATGACATGCCCAATGACAGTCATTTTAGTCTCCCAATTACGGAGAGACGTAAGATTGTATCAAAACATATTCATCATCAAATCTAGACATGAATACCTCAATTATAAGGATCAATGCAAACCTCTTACATGTGAGATTGACTTGTTGACTAGACAAGTCAATCCTCATGGTGGGTCACTTCAGTGCATCCAATGCACCTGTATGTCTGCGTTACTGTGCCCCGCACCTAACCAGCCCATACACCAGTCTCACATGTACCAAAGCTGTCCCATATCTGCCAAGGTACCTTGACTGGGGATAGCTTATGAGAATGGATACAACCAAACTCCTGGGATATTATTTATGCAACTCTATACATCAACGTAGGTAGAAAAGTCTACATAATAACGACCATGCTTTTATAAAGAATAATAGTTATATCAAAGTACATTCAAACAATGTCTGGCCATGGCCATACATTGGTCGGCAGGGCATATACACCAACACTCACATGATAAAGGACATGGTGCGACTTCGGAATGAGAAAAAGAGAGGCAATGCTTCGTCTTCATGCTCAGGTATTTATGTTACTGAAGTCAACCTTTCTACTTCTATGTCATGGGTATTGGATACCGCATGTGGAGCTCATATTTGTACAAATATGTAAGGGCTCAAGAAAAGTAGATCGGTGCGGACTGGAGAGATTAACCTACGGGTTGGCAACGGGACATAAGTTGCTGCTATTGCTGTAGGAACTTTGACTCTCTCCCTGCCTTCTGGACTTTAATTAGAACTAGATCATTGCTATTATGTACCTTCACTGACTAAAAATACTATATCCATTCCTTGCTTGGCAAAAAAAGGATTTAAGTTTGAAATAAATGAGAACTCTTGTTCTTTTTCATTTGCAAACATGTTTTAATGGAGGGGTACTCTGAGCAATGGATTATATGTCTTGGACCTGGATAGTTCTATTTGTAACATAAATAATAAGAGGACCAAACTAAGTGATTCAGTTGGTGCCTTCCTATGGCATTGTCGATGAGCCCATATAAACAAGAATCTCATTCAACAACTCCATGCAAAGGAGTTGCTAGATTCAAGTTCCTTGGAGGAATTTAACACTTGTGAGCCCTGTTTATTAGGGAAAATGGAAAAGGCGCCCTTCATCAAAACTTGTGAGAGTGCGAGGGGTTTATTGGATCTCATACATAGTGATGTGTGTGGGCCATTCAGTAAACAAGCTAGAGGAGGATACAACTACTTCATCACATTTTCTGATGACTTCAGTAAATATGGTTATGTCTACTTGATGAGACATAACTCTATATCCTTTGAGAAATTTATGGAGTTCATACATGAAGTAGAGAACCAGCTTGGTAGGTATATCAAAACTCTTCGATTAGATTGTGGTGGAGGGTACCTGAGCGGTGAGTTCTTTGACTATCTTATGGAGTGTGGGATCCTATCCCAACTCACTCCTCCTGGAACACCCCAATGGAATGGTGTGTTTGAGAGGAGAAATCAAACTTTGTTGGACATGGTTCGATCTATGATGAGTCATGCAACTCTACCTCCCTCATTCTGGGCTCATGCACTTGAGACAGCTTATCTTATTCTGAATAATGTTCCATCTAAGAGTGTCTCTAAGATTCCATACCAGGTATGGAGTGGGAGATGCCCTAACCTCTCATTTATCAGGATCTAGGGATGTGAGGCTTATGTCCAACGTCAGGATTCTAGCAAGCTAGAACCTAGATCTGATAAATGTGTGTTTGTGGGGTACCCTAAGGAAACTAAGGGTTACTACTTCTACATTCCCACCGAGAATAACGTTTTTGTTGCTCAGGATGTTGTCTTTCGAGGAATTTCTCATGAAAGAAGTCAGTGGGAGGAAGTTTGACTTCCAACCACAGGATAAGGAGATGGAACCTGAGCCGCCTACACCGGTTGCTATGCAACCTGAGGCTCAAACACAGGTCCCACGTAGGTCTAGGAGGATTCATCATGCACCTGAGAGGTATGGCTCGCTGCCGACCCAACACGATGGGATCTTCATCATTGAGGATGAGCTCAGGACCTATGATGAGGCGGTTAGTGGACCGGACTCCAAGAGATGGCTTGAAGCCATGCGTTCCAAGATGGATTCCATGTCAGCCAACAAAGTCTGGGATTTGGTCGAGCTACCTGATGGGTGATGTGATCCGAAAGGATACACTTTTAAATACAAGCAGGTAGACTCGTTTCAGGTGTCGTGGCCAAAGGTATTGGCATACAGGGCTATTGTCACTCCCTAGTACGACTCCAAAAACTTGTTGTCCCTAACTTGTAGTGTCCGCAAGTGCACGGATACTCAAAGTAATAAAGAAAAATATCGATCCCATAGAGAGACCTATGCTGTCAAGTACCGAATAATTGATTTCTTGCTATCTAGGCAATCGAAAATGACAAGCAAAGAGCGAAAATACGCGGGAGAATAATGTTAGAGAGAAATTGGGACTAGGGTTTCATTCTCTTGGATTTCCATGACTATATATATAAAGATGTTCATTAATCGAATTCTAACATGATAAAGACTCAATTTACTTCAAAAAGAGATTATCTCACTTTCGTGCAGATAACCATGTAGAGATAAATCTTCACTTTCGCGCAAGATTCATTCCAATCTGAAGGTAAATAAATCATCAATCAAAGAACTCAAAGATCACTTTCGTGCATCCGAGTTCTAAGTTGATTGCCTCGAGTGGAATCTCAAGGATCACTTTCGTGCATCGAAGACTCAACACACATTTTACCTATGGTTCTCCAACGTTCCAATCCTCATTTTCGTGCAAGATCTCCACGTTTCACACAATAACTCAATCATAAGTTCATTAATATCATCATGGCAATTTAACTTACTAAAATAAAGAAATAAGAACTTAACCTAGTTTCCTATGGTGAGTTCCTATTAATCAATTTTAGGGTTCCAAGTTCTCAAGCAAATCACCTTTCGGTCCTTATTGCGAAAACTCTAAATCATGATGACAAAAAGCAAACTAAGGAGAATCTTAGAGCAATAATCGCATAGGTAAAATTATCAAAGTAGAATAATCATGATGAAAATATAAGATTATCTAGTCATTAAGGAAATCAAAGGGAATTACTCCCCCATGTCCCAAAATAAGTTTAAGCTAGCATGGTGAAGGAATTACAAAATACCATAATTTCATAAGATCAAAAATAAACAAGAAAGGAATTTTAGGAAAATACAGCACAGTTGTGAAATATTTCACAGTTGTAATTTGCAATGAAAGTGGTGAATAGTGGCGGCGCTTCTTCTTCCTTTGATTTATCCTCAAATTGATCTCCTTTCGTTCTGAAACTTCTGGCACGTTGCCTCCTTCTCTAAGCGAAGCTTCAGTATGAAAATCACGGCCGGAGGTGCTCTGGATTGGTCGCGGTGGCGAAACCCTAAGCGGCAGCATGTACCGTGATTTCTCCCTCGATAGTGGATGCAATTTGGGGCTTTTTTGTGTCTACTTGATCCTCTCATCGTAAGCTTCCCTTTTTCTTCTTACGACATTCAATTTGGATTTCTGGATCGCCCGCAATAATCTTCGCAAAAATCGGGCGTCGAAATCGACCTGGGAGTCACGTTCAAAAATAGAAATACGGCAGTGTAATAGTTCACGGCACTGCCGTAAAATCGCTCGAATGTTCTGTTCTGAAAGTGTTGGGAAATACAGCACCGTAATATCGTTCACGGAACTGCTGTAAAATCGGCTGAACTCTCTGGTCGGAAATGTCTGGAAAATATGGCCTGTGAAATAGTTTAGGGCAGTGCCGTAAATTCGGCAATGGTCTTTGTTCCGAAAGTGCTCCAAAATACGGCCGTGTAAAATCTTATGGCAGTGCTGTATTTTTCGCACATCTGAAGTTTTCCCAAATTATAGCAGGTGCTCCGATATTACGGTATCGTATGGAAATACGTTACCGTAATATAGATTACGACACTACCGTATTTTGGTGAGTTGCTCCGTTTTACGTGAAATTTGTCATGTATCTTCTTCTTGATGATGAGAATTCTTCTATGTATTTGATTTTGCATCGAAAACACCCTAAACGATGCCTTTTTGCCTGAAAATCATGAAAAACCAAAATAGAAGTAGACTTTGCAATATTTGATGGATTCAGCATAAAAATAAGTAAAAGATCCTCAATTTAGCATGAAAAGGTATCTAAAATGTTACAAAATATACTATATATTTTGGTGTCATCAAAATACATAAGGTTCAAACTTTGCTTGTCCTCAAGCAAAAATCAAAATTTGAAGTCAAAATTTTGATTAAAAGAATAACCTTTTCATGATCAATAAATTTCTAAAATACAACCTATCGATGAAAAATTCTATCAATTGATTTGCAAAACTTTAAATAAACATATCATTCTTAGAACTCAATCCTCTAGATCTATAACTCAATCAAATAAAACTTCGCAACTGTATAATAAATAGAATTTTCAATCTCAAGACTTCACCTAATTTCAGTTCAAATCTGTTATGCTTTTGTTTACATGAAGCAGGTTTCCAAGATCTTTTTCCACACATATTTTTTTCTTTTCATATATTTTGTCATTTTTGCATAGATGGCATATACCCGCATAGACACATACTTTTTATTTTTGACTTCAACTCTTTTCTTCGGTACCACTGTCAATTTTACACAGTGCCAAGTAGAGGAGTCTTATTATCATTTTCCCTCATTATCTTTTTGTCATATACTTCAACCCATGTCTTAGATACCACTATCAATTTTACATAGTGCCAAGTAGAGGAGTCCCTCACTATTTTCATGGATTTTGGATTCTCATTTTCCAGCAAATAGCAAAATAGACTAAATGTCTACTAGGTTGATCAATCGATCTCAATTCACAAATCATACTCATATACTCATTTTATTCAGAAGAGAAGTTTTACTTTTAAATTTTATTCTTCAAATAATACATCTACCCAAAATCTTATGCATCAACCAATGTCATATTTCAATAGACAAATATGTATTGGAGAAATAAATTTAACATGATAGGGTTATATCTCCAATCATGAATTTGAGTTCATTCATCATCATCACATGGTACAACCATCATCCTTTCCTTCATCATATGAAACAACAATGAGATATAGAAAATACAACATAGCAAAGAAGTAAAGGAAGATATACTCACAAAACATCAAGTCCTCCTTGTTTGGTCATTCTCAAGGGTAGAATGGACAACATTAAAGTAGCCTCTCTCTCCTATCTACCACCCTTTTTTTTAAAAAAAAGATGGGTACCGTAAAATATATTACGGTACTACCGTAAAAATGACAGAATTCTCAGGTTGATTTTGACAACAAAATACGGCACCGTATAATACCTTATGGCCGTACCGTAATTTCGGGGTAACTTTCTGGTCAAAAGTGGACTGGAAATACGGTACCGTAAAATACTTTACGGTGGTGCCGTAATTTGTACCAAATCACATTTTACCTACAAAATTAAAAGAAAATTTAGTCCTAAACAGAAAGTAAAATAAAAGAAAACAAATGGAGGTTAGAAAGCTTGGGTTGCCTCCCATGAAGCGCTAATTTAAAGGTCATTAGCTTGACCGTTATGTGCTCAGATTTGATCTTGGCTCATCCAGGTAAAAGCTCTCTCTTTCTTCAATCAGTTCTTCTTGATGGTAATGTTTCAATCTTTGGCCATTAACTTTAAATTCTCCTGTGTCTTCACTCCATATATCCACAGCTCCGTAGGAGTAAGTTTTCTTCACCTGAAAAGGTCCAGACCAATGGGACTTGAGTTTACCAGGAAAAAGTCTTAATCTAGAATTGAATAAAAGAACAAAGTCACCTGGTTGGAAATCTTTTCTAAAAATATGCTGATCATGCCATCTCTTAGTCCTCTCCTTGTAAATTCTTGCATTTTCATAGGCTGGGAGTCTAATTTCATCCAACTCGTTCAATTGTAACCTCCATTTTTCACTTGCGTTCTTTAAGTCAAAGTTTAATGCCTTGATTGCCCAGAATGCTTTATGTTCGAGTTCTACAGGTAGATGGCAAGATTTACCATAGATTAATTGAAAAGGGGACATACCAATTGGTGTTTTGAAAGCTGTCCGGTATGCCCATAGTGCATCATGAACTTTGAATGCCCAATCTTTCCTTGTGTGCGAAACCGTCTTTTCCAAAATCCTTTTTATTTCTCTATTTGATATATCAACTTGCCCACTTGTTTGAGGATGATAAGGTGTAGCTACTCTATGATTTACTCCATATTTTATGAGTAAAGCTGAGAACTTGTGTTCTATGAAGTGTGAGCCACCATCACTAATTACAACTCGTGGTGTTCCAAATCTTGGAAAGATAATTTTTTTGAACAGTTTGACAACAACTCTGGAATCATTGGTTGGTGATGCCATAGCTTCAACCCATTTCGAAACATAATCCACTACTACAAGAATATATTATCTCCAGAAGACGGGAAGGGTCCCATGAAGTCAATTCCCCAAACACCAAAAATTTCAACCTCAAGAATATTAGACAATGGCATTTCATGTCTTTTGTTAATGTTGCCTATCCTTTGACATCTATCACAAGATAAAATGAAGTTTATAGCATATTTGAAAATTGTGGGCCAATAAAATCCTGATTGCAACACTTCAAAGGCAGTTTTCTCAGCACTGGCATGCCCACCATAAGAAGATCCATGGCATTGAAACAATATATTAGTAACCTCCTCCTCAGGTACACATCTCCTAAAAATACCATCTGCACATCTTCGAAATACATAAGGCTCATCCCAAAAATAGTGTTTCACCTTAGCCAAGAATCTCTTCATTCTTTGGTAACTCAAATTAGGGGGAAAAACATTGGCTACAAGGTAATTCACAATGTCAGCATACCAAGGGGCTCTGATTTGTTCGATGGTCAGTAGTTGTTCTTCAGGGAAGGAGTCATTAATTACATCATTTTCCTCGGTGTTTGCCATAATCCTTGAGAGATGATCTGCAACAAAATTCTCTGATCCTTTTTTGTCTTTAATTTCCAAATCAAATTCTTGTAAAAGCAGAATCCATCTGAGTAGATGGGGTTTAGTATCTTTCTTCTGCATTAAGTATCTTACAGCTGAATGATCAGTGTACACTACCACCTTTGATTTAATTAAATATGACCTAAATTTATCAAAAGCAAATACTATGGCCAATAATTCCTTTTCAGTGGTAGTGTAATTCTTCTGTGTCTCATCTAAAGTTCTGCTGGCATAGTGAATAATATGAGGTTTCTTATCTTTTCTCTGTCCCAAGACTGCTCCTACTGCATAATCACTGGCATCACACATGAGCTCAAAGGGCAGGTTCCAATCCGGGGGCTGAATAATGGGTGTTGAAACCAAAACTTTCTTCAATTCCTGAAAAGCAGATAAACAATTCTCATCTAAAGAAAATTTGACATTTTTACAAAGTAAATGTGTAAGAGGTCTAGCAAGTTTAGAGAAGTCCTTGATGAATCGCCAGTAGAACCTTGCATGCCCTAGGAAACTTTGGACTTCTCTCACTGTGGTAGGTGGCTCCAATTTGCCTATCACTTCAACTTTAGCTTTGTCCACTTCAATTCCTCTTTCTGAGATTAAGTGTCCCAAAACTATCCCTTGCTTGACCATGAAATGACATTTTTCCCAATTAAGCACAAGGTTAGTTTCTTCACACCTCTATAAAACTCGAGATAAGTTAGCCAAACATATATCAAAAGAGGAACCATATAATGAGAAATTATCCATGAATACATCCATAAAATCTTCAATAAAATCAGAAAAAATAGCCATCATGCATCTCTGGAATGTAGCAGGAGCATTACATAAACCAAAAGGCATCCTCTTATATGCAAAAGTTCCATAGGGGCAAGTGAAAGTGGTTTTCTCTTGATCATCAGGGTGTATAGGGATTTGAAAAAAACTAGAATATCCATCTAAAAAGCAAAAGTGAGAGTGGTTTGCCAGTCTTTCAACCATTTGATCAATAAAAGGTAGAAGAAAGTGATCTTTCCTTGTAGCAGCATTCAGTTTTCTATAATCTATACATATGCGCCAACTAGTAACAGTTCTAATAGGAATTAGTTCATTATCTTTATTTTTCATGATAGTTACCCCTCCTTTCTTAGGAACACAATGTACAGGACTTACCCATTTACTATCGGAGATAGGATAGATAATACCTGCATCTAGTAATTTCAGAACTTCCTTTTTTGGAGGGGTTCAGTCTTCTTTGGAAATCTGCATGTGGCTTGTGCTCTTCTTCCATCAAGATCCCGTGCATACAAAAAGAAGGATTGATTCCTTTCAAGTCATCAATAGAATACCCAATTACCTTTCTGTGAATCCTTAATTCCCTGAGAAGCAACTCTATTTCCCTTTTTCCAAGCTGTCCATCGACTATAACAAGATAAGTAGAATTAGGACCAAGAAACTCATAATGAAGGTTATCAGGTAAAGCTTTAAGCTCTATTTTTGGAGTTTTTTCTTTTTCATCACAAGTTTTGCAGTCTAGAAATTCATCAATTTCAGGCTTGGTTTCTTCCTTAAGAACAGAATCATAATCATAATCAGAAGGTTCAATAAATAAATCATTAAGATCATAAATAACGTCATCTCTGTCATGTATACTACAACAATATTCAGAATTTGAAGGATTTTACATGGCTTCATCCAAGTCATACTCGATCTTTTCACCCCCAATGTTAAGTGAAAGCTTACCATTTTTTACATCAATTAGTGCACTTGCTGTGGCCAAGAATGGTCTACCAAGTATGATGGAGATTTTTGCATCTTCCTCCATCTCAAGGACTACAAAATTTGCTGGGGTGAAATACTCACCTACTTGAACTGGCACATCTTCAAGAGTCCCCACAGGATATTTAACTGAACGATCAGCGAGCTGTAAAGATATTGAAGTCGGTTTAAGCTCTCCTATGTCCAACCTCCTACAAACAGATAATGGTATTAGACTCACACTAGCTCCCAAATCACATAAGGCTCGGTAAAAAGCCATACTACCAATAAAACAAGGGATAGAGAAACTACCTGGATCCTTCAACTTAGGTAGCAACTTGTTTTGAATAATAGCACTACATTCCTCTGTTAAAGCCATAGTACCATAGTTTTCTATTTTCCTCTTATTAGACAGAATTTCTTTTAAAAATTTAGCATATGTGGGCATTTGCAATAAAGCTTCAGTAAATGGAATGTTAATGTAAAGCTTTTTCAAAATATCTAAAAATTTCCCAAATTGTTTGTCTAGTTTTTCCTGTACTAACTTTTGAGAATAAGGTATAGGTGGCTTAGATGGTGTAGATGAATTAGGTTTAGAAATATCTTTCTGACTGAGCATATTACCTCTTGGTTCATCACCCTTATGAGGTGATAAACTGTTTTAAGATTGCTCATGTTCATAAGATTCTTCTAACCCTACTTCTTGGTCATGTTCATTATTAAGCCTTTTTCTATTGTTCTCAATTCTCTCTTTTGGCTCTTCCAATTTCTTACCACTCCTAGTGACAACAACACTGTAGTGTTCATTAGGTATCTGATTTTCTATGAAGTTCTTGTGGGCAGTTAAAGATTCTACTTGAAAGGCCAGTTGACTAACCATTCCTTTGAGATTTTTCAATTTCTTTGTTTTGATTAGCCCTAAACTTGTCAAGCAAAGATTCTACACAAAAAGAATTTACCTCTTCCGTTGGAGTTTGCAATTCCTCACTTTCATTCTTACCATGATGATGACCATGTAACATTCTTTCTTCAGGATCCCATTGGTTATGATTCAAGGACATTTCTTCAAATAGTGCAAAAGCATCATCCACGGTCTTACTCATAATTGCTCCTCCTGCAGAAGTATCAACAATTAGGCGGGTATCATAAAGTAAACCATAATAAAATGTATGAATTAAAGTCCAATTTTCAAGGCTATGGTGTGGGCACTTCCGTAGTAAATCATTGAACCACTCCCAAGCCTTGTTAAATGATTCTCCATTTTTCTGTGCAAAGTTCATGATTTGATTTCTCAATTGGATGGTTTTACTTGGTGGAAAGTACTTCGTCAGGAAAGCATTTGACAGTTGTTCCCATGTAGTAAATGCACCAGTAGGTCTAGAATATAGCCAAAATCGTGCTTGGTCCCTGAGAGAGAAAAGAAATAATCTTAGTTTTAATGCATCATCAGAAACTCCATAAATCTTAATGGTATCACAATATTCAAGAAAAAGATGTAAGTATTGATAGGGATCTTCAATTGGATCTCCTCCAAATTGATTCTGTTGGATCATTGTCAAGAGGGCAGGATTAATCTCGATACTATCGGCTTCAATGTGGGGTTTGATAATGCTAGAGTGTATTTTCTAGTGACCTGGCGACAACATAGTCGCTAAGTAATCTATGTCCTGCCATTGGAATTAAATTTCCTATATAGTCTAAGGCAGATAGATTAAGTAACTCAAGCAAACAGAGAAGAGCAAAAAGATAAAACATAAAATAAGCCTAGTCTAGCAATACTCTCAATATCTTCAATATTGACAAAACAAAGGTCTCCTCGGCAACGACGCCAAAAACTTGATGTGATCCGAAAGTATACACTTTTAAATACAAGTAGGTAGACTCATTTCAGGTGTTGCGGCCAAAGGTATTGGCGTACAGTGTTGGGGTATGCCCTTAAGGCTAATGTTTGAGGCCTTGGGATTCTTTCAGTATCATGTATAAACTCTTATGTTTATAAAGGCAATGGTTGTTATTCAGTATGTT
>JANTFE010006792.1:19956-35415 GCA_027562315.1 Costus pulverulentus
AAACACAAGTGATCTCAAGTCAGAGGACATGTGCCACTTGTCGCAAACAAGGATTATTCACATTGTGACAAGCAATTGAATATCCTAGTAGGGTCTGTCCAGTACATCAAATGTACCCATGAGTCTACATCTCATTCCATGCTCGAAGCATCCTATAAGATTAGAACACATATTAGTCTCATTCATATCAAGGCTGTCTCATGTTCACCAAGATATCTCGACTAAGGACATATAGCATGTCAGCCTAGCTGAACAGCTTTGAGACATTATTCAGAAGCACACTTATTGCTGCAGACAATGTAACAAACTGAATAACAACCATCGTCTTTATAAACATAAGAGTTTATACATGATACTGATACAATCCCAAGGCCTCAAACATTAGCCTTAAGGGCATACCCCAACAGGGCTATTGTCACTCCCTGGCATGGCTCCAAAAACTTGTTGTCCCTAACTTGTAGTGTCCGCAAGTGCACAGATACTCGAAGTAATAAAGAAAAATATCGATCCCACAGAGAGATCTATGTTGTCAAGTACCGAATAATTGATTTCTTCCTATCTAGGCAATCGAAAAAGGCAAGCAGAGAGCGAAAACACGCGGGAGAATAATGTCAGAGAGAAATTGGGACTAGGGTTTCATTCTCTTGGATTTCCACGACTAGATATATAAAGATGTTCATCAATCGAATTCTAACATGATAAAGACACAATTTACTTTAAAAAGAGATTATCTCACTTTCGTGCAGATAACCATGCAGAAATAAATCTTCACTTTCGCGCAAGATTCATCCCAAGCTGAAGGTAAGTAAATCATCAATCAAAGAACTCAAAGATCACTTTCGTGCATCCGAGTTCTAAGTTGATTGCCTCGAGTGGAATCTCGAGGATCACTTTCGTGCATCCGAGACTCAACACACATTTTACCTATGGTTCTCCAACGTTCTGATCCTTATTTTCGTGTAAGATCTCCATGTTTGACACAATAACTCAATCCTAAGTTCATTAATATCATCATGGCAATATAACCTACTAAAATAAAGAAATAAGAACTTAACCTAGTTTCCTATGGTGAGTTCCTATTAATCAATTTTAGGGTTCCAAGTTCTCAAGCAAATCACCTATCGGTCCTTATTGCGAAAACTCTAAATCATGATGACAAAAAGCAAACTAAGGTGAATCTTAAAGCAATAATCGCATAGGTAAAATTATCAAAGTAGAATAATCATAATGAAAGTAAAAGATTATCTAGTCATAAAGGAAATCAAAGGGAATTACTCCCCCATGTCCCAAAATAAGTTTAAGCTAGCATGGTGAAGGAATTACAAAATACCATAATTTCAGAAGATCAAAAATCAACAAGAAAGGAGTTTTAGGAAAATACAGCATAGCTGTGAAATATTTCACAACCGTAATTTGCCATGAAAGTGGTGAACAGTGGCGGCGCTTCTTCTTCCTTTGATTTTTCCTCAAATTGATCTCCTTTCGTTCTGAAACTTCTAGCACGTTGTCTCCATATCCAGGCGAAGCTTCAGTATGAAAATCATGGCTGGAGGTGCTCTGAATTGGTCGCGGTGGCAGAACCCTAAGCGGCGGCATGTACCATGATTTCTCCCTCGATAGTCGATGCAATTTGGGGCTTTTTTTGTGTCTACTTGATCCTCTCATCGTAAGTTTCCTTTTTTCTTCTTAAGGCATGCAATTTGGAGTTCTGGATCACCCGCAATAATCTCCGCAAAAATTGGGAGTCGAAATCGACCTGGGAGTTGCGTTCAAAAACAGAAATACGACAGTGTAATAGTTCACGGCACTTCCGTAAAATCGCTCGAGTGTTCTGTTCTGAAAGTGTTGGGAAATACGGCACCGTAATATCGTTCACGACACTGTCATAAAATCAGCTGAACTCTCTGGTCGGAAACGTCTAGAAAATACGATCTATGAAATAATTTACGGCAGTTCCATAATTTTAGTAATGGTCTCTGTTCCAAAAGTGCTCCAAAATACAGCCGTGTAAAATCTTACGGCGGTGTCGTATTTTTCGCACATCTGAAGTTTTCCCAAATTACGGCAGGTGCTCCGATATTACGGTAACGTATGGAAATATGGTACCGTAATATAGATTACGAGACTACCGTATTTTGGTGAGTTGCTCTGTTTTGCGTGAAATTTATCATGTATCTTCTTCTTGATGTTGAGAATTCTTCTATGTATTTGATTTTGCTCAAAAACACCCTAAAACGATGCCTTTTTTCCTAAAAATCATGAAAAACCAAAATAGAAGTAGACTTTGCAATATTTGATGGATTCTGCATAAAAATAAGTAAAAGATCCTCAATTTAGCATGAAATGGTATCTAAAATGATACAAAATATACTATATATTTTGGTGTCAACAATGGGGTAAAACCCATAGTGTGTATATGGGTCTTCAAGAGGAAGACTGACATGGATGACAACATAGTTACCTATAAGGGTAGACTAGTGGCTAAAGGATTCAAACAAGTCCATGGGGTGGACTGTGATGAAACCTTCTCGCTAGTTGCCATGATCAAATCCATTCGGATTTTGCTTGCTATAGCTGCATATCATGACTATGAGATATGGCAGATGGATGTCAAGACTGCGTTCCTTAATGGGAAGCTGATAGAGGATGTGAATATGACACAGCCTGATGGCTTCATCCATTCTGCCAATAAGGTCTGCAGGCTAAAGAAATCCATTTATAGATTAAAGCAAACATCTCGAAGTTGGAATCTTCGGTTTGATGAAGCTATGGGAGATTATGGATTTATCAAAAGTGAAGATGACGCCTGTGTATACAGAAAATTCAGTGGGAGCTTGGTGACTTTTCTAGTCTTGTATGTCGATGACATACTACTCATCGAAAACAACATCCGTAGTCTTCAGTCTGTGAAGACATGGTTGGGGAGGTGTTTCGAGATGAAAGACTTAGGGGAGGCTACCTATATCCTAGGCATGAGGATCTACCGGGATAGATCCAAGAGGCTCCTGGCCCTTAGTCAAAGTACCAACATTGATAAGGTCCTGGAGAGGTTCAACTTGGAGCAATCCAAGAAGGGATACCTTCTAGTGAGACATGACCTTACTCTCTCATAGAGCGAGTGTCCCACCACACAGGCAGATAAGTATGACATGAGTCGAGTGCCCTATGCTTCGGTAGTAGGCTCGATCATGTATGCGTTGTTGTGTACTAGACTAGACGTGGCTTATGTTGTGAGCATAACTAGCCAATACCAATCCAATCCAGGTCTGCAGCACTGGGTGGCTATAAAGAACATCCTTAAGTATCTGAGAAGAACTACGGATTTGTTCTTGGTATATGGGGGATAGGAAGAGTTCAGTGTTCAGGGTTACACTGATGCGTCATTCTAGTCTGAACTTAATGACTTCAGATCACAGGTAGGCTATGTGTTCAAGATGAATGGAGGCATTGTATGTGCTAAACAAGCTTCAAGCAATCCACCATAGCTGATTCTACGACCAAGGCTGAGTATGTGGTCGTTTCTGAGGCAGCCAAAGAAGCCGTTTAGATAAGGAAGTTCATTTATGAACTTCAGGTGGTTCCAAGTGCAATAGATCCCATTGAGCTCTATTGTGACAACAATGGGGCAATTGTACAAGCTAAGGAACAACGGTCTCATCAAAGGTCCAAACACATACTCAATAGATTTCACCTGATCAGAAAGATCATTGACCGAGGTGATGTCAAGATTAGCAGATTTGACACAGAGAACAATCTCGTAGTCCCACTGACCAAGGCTTTGGTGTAACAGAAGCTTGATGGTCACGCTAGGAATATGGGGTTGAGGTTCCTCAACCTCTAGGTCTTAGAGCAAGTGGGAGATTGTTAGTGTATATGCCCTGAGATCTAGTATTGGTCCATCTTTGTACTACTTGACTCTGATATTTTATATATATCATTATGACATTGTTGTTGTCCATGTCCATTTACATCTGCGATTATGTACTTACATGATAATGTTCATGGAGATAGATTGGATTTGTACTCAAATGATTGTCCCCAGTCAATGTACCATAGTGGATATAGGACAACTATGGTATTTGTGAGACTAGTATATGGGCTGGTTAGGCATGAGGTGCTAGCGCAGACATATGGGTATATCAGTGGTAGATATGCTGGATCGACCCGTTGTGAGGCAATGACTTAATGTGATAAGTTATCCTCACAAATGATAGGAGATGCATTGATCCTTAGACTTGAAGTCAATGACTCTTCTATATGGTTAGAGACATGCTTTTATGCAACATAACACCTCACCGTAGTTGGGAGGTTATAACGGTTGTCATTGAGTATATCACGACCCATATGAGAATATCAATGTACAGACAGAGGATTTGCCCCTTCCTAAGGGTAGCATGATATCCATGGAACTCATCTATGGTTCTATGACCGAGAGTGTATGACCATACCCAGGTGAGAACCTGATTTAGTCATGACCATAAGATTGGGTGAAAACATTGATGACACACTTGTCTAATTAGATATCAGTTTGTCATAGGGACTATAATGCATCTGTACCTAGTTGCGATGATAGGGATTGATGTAGCATATTCTTATAGTATTTTTACTGTAATGTTCATATATAATCTTTCCTATTTTTATCATACTTTCAAATAAATTGACTTAAATCCTTTTGTTTGTTTAGAATCTTCACTTCTCTTTGCTTTTATTGAGTTTTTGGAGAAAATCGACAAATTGTGATGGATTTTGAAGGATCTGAGTGCAAGGATAAACTTTAGACTTAGAAACGAAGTTGCTCATCGATTTTCAAACCAAACAGACTTTGTTGAAAATTACGGCCCACCCGTAAAATATATTACGTCCGTACTGTGCTGACGTTTTTCTACAAAGAAGATTACAACTACGCAGATTCACTCGTCGTTATATTCACAACCATAAAGTCTTGACAATTTTCTACAAAAGAAATTACGGGCGTGGCCGTAATATTATATACGGCCATATTTTCCTAGAAAACCCATCCATAACAAATTACGGGCGTGACCGTAATTTATTTCACGACCAGATTTTCTTCCACCAGTCACGATATTGACTCGGTTTTTCACCCAATTTAACTTCTTTTCATGCTGATTTTTCGGGAAAACCTAATCAGAGGATGGGGAACTATATAAGAGAACTTTGGGGCGGACAAGAGGACTTTTTGGTCAATTTTAGAGGAGAATTCGATCAAGAGGCGGAAGAGAAGGCAAGAGTGCGGCGGTCTTCATCTTCTAACCGGGAAAGCTTTGTTTCTCCGGTGAGTTGTCAACGATCTCCATCATGGAGCCTTTAATTCTTGTCTTCTTTTTCGATTCTATATTTACTTGCCACTTTTGTAATAAAAAACATGGATTCTATTCACGTTGTCATCTCTATAATGTCAGCGTAAACCTTGTTTTAGGATTAAGGGCGTAGCCCTCTTTATTTTCATGACTTAAATTGCTTATCATCCTCTTATGAAGGAATTTATTTGAGTTAGATTCAATTATTGGTGTGTCAATTACATGTCAATTACTAGTCATGATTTACATGCTTTTAGACGTCACAAGAAGTATTGAGAGGTAAATTGTGACGTTGGATCTACAATAGTTGGACAAGTTGATTTGAACACGAGAGTAGTTCGAATCGACTTGAGGGATTTTATTGATTTGTCAAGAACTCATTGGGTTTATCTCGAGTTAATAACCACAAGAGTAGAAGATTAATTCAGATAAACACTGAATTGTACTGCTGAGAGGGGGCGATCTGTACATGCAGATAAATACCCTTCAACACGGTAAACCCTTCTAAAGATTTCTCTAATTTTAAATAGATCATGAAATATAGAGTGGTAAACCCTAAATCCTGAATTTTCCATAAATTGATTACAACCAACATTTTGCTTACTGTTTTCTTTATTTCAGTGAATATTAAAATCATTCTCTTTTAGTTTAGTCTAGCTAACGATTATAAGTTAGAGTTGGTACTTAGCCATTGGTCTCTGTGGGATCGATATTTTTATTACTTCAACGTTGCTATACACTTGCGGTTGACATCAAGTTTTTGGTGCCGCTATCGGGGACCAATTTCGCTAATATTAACTTAATCCAAGGATTGATAGACTAGACTTTTGTTTTCTTCTAAATTCTATTTTTGAACTCATTGTCCATTCTTTATAATTATCTCCACTTTTATTTGTTGATTGTTACGCCCAAGTGTTCTAGAAAGCTATTCGACGAAGATCCGAAACCAGAACGAACTTTTCGTTTGCGCAGAAAACAATTAGCAAAGGAAATCTTAAAGTTCAAGATGGGAGACGCCCAAATTTACAAGGAGTTTGGTCTAGTAGTGCTCGCCCCAACATAGTGGTGAACAATTTCGAAATCAAGCCATCTTTACTCTCCATGGTTCAACATAACCAATTTGGAGGCTTGCCATATGAAGATCCTAATATACATCTTTTGATATTTCTAGAATACCGTGACACATTGAAGATGAACGGTGTTTCTAATGATGCTCTAAGACTAAGACTATTTCCTTTTTCTCTCAGGGACAGAGCGCGTTGTTGTAGTCCGCAAGTGCACGGATACTCGAAGTAATATTTAAGATATTGAACCACAGAGACCTTGTTGTTAAGTACCGACAAATTGAGTTTTCACTAGCTAAACAAATCGAATTATGATGCAAACGATCGGAAAGTGCACGGAAAAATATCATAGAAGAAAACTGGGACTAGGGGTTCATCCACCTTAACTTTAATGACTAGAAGTAAATAAAAACTGTTAGTCAAATTTTATCATGATAAAGATTTAATTTACTTCATAAAAGGATCATCTCGCTCTCGCGTAGACAATCATACAAAAGACCAATCCTCACTCTTGTGCAAGATCTATCCAATGCTGAAAATAAGTACATCATTGAACAAAGAACTTAAGGATCACTCTTGTGAATCCGAATTCTAATTTAAACATCTCATGTGGAAACTCAAGGATTACTTTTGTGCATCCTGAAACTCATCACAAGTTCTACTTAAGGTTCTCCGGTGATCAGAAATTTAATCTCTTACAATTTCAAATCAAACCTAACACATTAACTCAATCCAAAGAATCAAAAAATCAACATGGCAATAAATCACTAAAAATCAGAATTCAAAGAACAAACCTAATCTCTTACGATAAGTTCCAAACTCAATGATTTTTAGGGTTCCAAATTTCACAATCAACCTCTCAGTCTATTTTGCAAAACTCTAAAACATGTTGATATTTATAAAACTAAGGAGAATTAAAGGAAAGTCATCACATAAGCATAATTATCATAACAAAATTATCATGACAAAAATAATCAATGTCTAGTCATTAAGAAATTAAGGGAATTACACCCCCATGTCCCATAAGAAAATTTTGCTAGCATGGTGAAAAGATTATAATAAACCATAGTTCAGATGATCAAAATCGAAAAGGGAAGAAATTACAGAACATAGTTCTGTAATCGAAATTACAGCACCGTAATAGGCTGGAAACGCGATGAACAGTGGCGTCACCCACTATTTCATTGATTCCTCCCTCGATCGGGCTCCTTTCGATCTGAAACTTCTGGGGTATCTTTTCCCTCACCAGGCGAAGCTTCCTTTCAAATTTCTTGGCCGGAGATGGTCAGTGTGATGAACGGCGATGAACCCTAGTGTGGCGGCGATTCTCTGAAATTCCCCGTCAATTGTTCATAAAAATTGTTACTTTTGTTTCAATTATCTCTCCCTCCTAATGCTGAGTCTTCCACTTTTTATGGATCTTCAATTGGTGCCCTAAATCTCGAGAAATCATCTTTTTAATCTTTCTGCGGAAAAATCGGGAATCTAGGTGCAGAATTACGGTACCGTGAAATTAATTACGGTACTGCCATGATTGTTTCTGAATGTTTAGTATGAAATTTGTCAGGAATTACGGCACCGTGAAAATATTACGGTAGTGCCGTAATTCGTCCGAAGTCTCTGGTCGAATTTGAATTGAATTACGATTCTGAAAAATTCTAACCCTAAATTACGGTGGTGCCGTATTTTCCTAAGAAATATGTTGCACGTTGCTGCCATAAAATTCATTACGGTAGTGCCCTGATTTTAGATTACGACAATAAAAATAATTGCAGCACTACCGTAATTTCTCTGGAAAGCTTAGTTTGGGTTGAAATTTGATGTGCAAACTCCTCTTGATGATTAGAAATGGCTCGTGCATCGAAATTGCTTGAAAATGCACGATAATGATGCCTTTCTACCTAAAATTGATCAAAAACCAAAGAAGGTATAGATTCCGAAGTATTTGGCAAATAAGGCATAAAAATAAAGCAAAAGAGCAAGATTATGACTCAAAAGGTTAGTTAATCAGTACGAAAAACACTATGAAATTTAGAGTCATCAAACACATAAGTCTAGCAAGTCCTCAAGCAAATAAAGAAAATAATACTGATTATGAAAATAAACTTTCAGATGATGAATAAATTTCTAAGATACAATTATATATAAAAAATTTTCATCAAATAAATACTCAAAATTTCATGTAAATATACAGTCCTCCGAATTTGATCTTTAAGATCCATAATTCAATCAAATAAAATTTCGCAATGTGTGTAAACAGACTTTCAATCTGATGAGTTTACCTAGTTTAAGTTTTGAGTCCATGATGTTTTTGTTTACAGGGATAGGAACCACAAAATCTTTTTCCACTCAGATTTTTCTCTCTCTCTTTTCTTTTTATGCATCACTGACATTTTCTAAAATGAATACCACCTTTCTTCTGGTGACATGTTCAGAATATATTGGTCACATAACCAACATAATAGAACTCATATCTCTTTTAGTAGAAAGAATTCTTCTTGAGATAGTGGAGTCAATGTCAAAGAATCTCTCTCATGGCAGTGCATCCACATAGATACATATTTTTTCTCTCAATTGAACTCCAACTCTATTCTTAGGTACCATTGCAAATACAATGCCAAGAAGAGGAGTTATTCCTTTTCAGATTTCAACCCATGTCTTTAGGTACCACTGTCAATTTTTCGCAGTGCCAAATAGGGGAGTCACTATACTTTGTGGATTTTGGGTTCTTTCTTCCCAACAAATACAAGATGGACTTTAATGATTTACTAGGTTTATTCAATTGATATCAATCCAAATTCACACAACATATGCTTATTTTATTCAAGAGAATTACTTTACTCTCAAATTTCATTCATTAGACAATATATTCACCCAAAACTTCATGCATTAATCAATGGAAGATTTCAACAAATAGATCATATCAAAGAAATAAACACATCATTTCAGGTATATTTGCAATCCTCAAGTATTGTTATAAACAATAATCTATCATCAAGAAAATTTTGGCATCATAACGGCAGCATTTTCTTGATTACACAAACCACACTGGCATACATCACATCGTATCAAATCACAATAAAAATCATCAATACCGAATCATATACCATGTTAGACATCCTAGTGCATCAATCCCAAATATCAATACAACCATATCGAACCATCATCAAACAAATATCAACAAAATCTCAATACAACCATATCGAAAGCACGTAGTAAGGAAAACAACTCGAGGATCAGAAGCGGCAGACTCAAGAAGTATAACAGAGTCATCCTTCCCTATACAAGTGTAAAATTGTGATTAATCAGTAAGCATAAGTAAGCAATAGGTAAGGAAAAATGACACTCACAAAGGTCTACTCGTCAGAGTCCGTCTCTTCGTCGTCTACTTGTCGTCTACTCATCACAGTGCTTTACCAAATGGCGAATAGAGTTGGAAACTAGGCTGGATTGAAGCTTCAGGTCTGGACTCTCAGGCTGCAATCAAGCTTTTTCAAGGACCAATCCTCATCTTCCTTCGAACTTCTTGGAAGCTGGAAGTAGCTTAAATGAAGCTCGAATGAAAGAAAACGAAGAGGGAAAAATCGCGCGGACGAACAGCAGCTGAACCTCATTTGAGCTCAAAATCTCTCCAAATCTCAGGTGGAAATCACTAAAATCTAGTTAGGGATGGTTGTAAGAGGGTTTAGGAGGTAAGAACGTGAAGAAATCTAGCGGTCGGTGCGAAGTCGAGTGAAGAAACCTAAAAAGCACGGCACTGAACAATAAATATAGTACCTGTATCGTGTGGGGTCGGGCCGATTACAATACCGTAAAATCGTGACAAGCTCTCGGCTGAAAAAAAAGTCAAATTACGGTACCGTGATGACAAATACAGTAGTGCCGTATTTCATTCGAAAATTTCAAAAGTTTCTATAAGAAAATGCTCCACTTTTACGGTACCGTGAAATTCATCACGGCACTGCCATAAAATTCACAAAAAACTCAAAAACTTTCTAGTCAAAATCGTTTGAAAATACAGTACCGTGAAAATCCCTACGGCACTGCCGTAAAATGCTCAAAAATCCAAAAACTTTCTGTACGAAAATGGATGAAAATTACGGCCTGTAAAATTTACCACGGTAGTGCCATAATCCACGTAATCTTTCTATAAAGAAGCAAACATGAATTACGGTACCGTAATAAAAATTATGGTAGTACCATAATAAAAATTACGGTAGTACCGTAATTTGTCAAAAATAATGAGAATTGCAAAAAAAAACGTATCTAAAAATGAGAAAAAGGAAAATTAACCCTAAACAAAACAAATTAAGACAAAAACAAACCAAAAACAAAAGAAAAAGTACTTGGGTTACCTCCCAAGAAGCGCTAGTTTTCGGTCATTAGCTTGACCGTTCAAGATTCGGATTTGATCGTGGGTGTGTCTACAGTCGCCATATTGATTTCTCAGTGTTTTGTTCATGGCTTCTAGGAACATAAGGCTTGTTCATGAAACAGTGTCTAATTTAACTCAAGAACCTTTTTCCTTCCTCAAGCAGCTTCAATCTTCCTTGTCTCCTTCGTCTCTTCTTCTTCTTTGCTGCTTTCTCCTGAAATTCTTTATTCACATGCTCAGATGATATGTTAGTTTCAAAATTAGAAGGATCATCAAATAAATTATGCACATCACTAACAAAATCTTCAATTATATCAATGCTACAACATGATCCTGAGTGTGATGTTTTTTTCAATGAAACAGTTAAATCAAACTCAATTGTATTATCACATATGTCAAAATTGTGTTTTCCTTTTCTAACATCAATATGTGCTCCGGCTGTAGGCAAAAAAGGTCTACCAAGGATAATAGGATTTTTATGGTTTTCTTTCATGTCAAGGACAACAAAATCAATTGGAATAAAATACTCACCTACTTTGATAGGAACATTCTCTAAAATACATACATGATACTTTACCGATGCGTCGGTGAGCTGTAAAGATATCGACGTTGGTTTAAGCTCTCTAATGTCCAGTTTCTTGCAAATAGATAAAGGCATTAAACTCACATTGGCTCCCAAATCACATAAGGCTAGATCGAAAAGCAACACTCCCAATTAAACAAGGGATAGTGAAACTACCTGGATCCTTTAATTTCGGTGGCAACTTGTTTTGAATAAGAGCACTGTATTCTTCAGTTAGTGCCACAGTACCATAGTCCTCTATTTTTCTTTTGTTGGATTAAATTTCTTTTAAAAATTTTGCATATGTAGGCATTTGAGATAAGGTATCAGTAAATGGAATATTAATGTATGATGACACCAAAATATATAGTATATTTTGTATCATTTTATATATCTTTTCTTGCTAAATTGAAGATCTTTTGCTTATTTTTATGCTAAATTTATCAAATATTGCAAAATCTACTTCCATTTTCGTTTTTCATGATTTTCAGGTAAAAAGGCACTATTTTGAGGCATTTTTGAGCAAAATCAAAGACATGGAAGAGTTACCATCATCAAGAGGAGATCACCTGACAAATTTTATGCAAATTAGAATAAAACACCAAAATACGGTAGTGGCATATTTTATATTACGCTACTGTATTTCCATACGCTACCGTAATATCATAGCATTGCCATAAATTGGTGCAATTTCCGACCAGAAGGTTTAATGAAAAATATAGCACTACCGTAAAATTTAACACTGCCATATTTTGAAGCGCATTCAGAACAAAGAAAATTACTGAAATTACGGCACTACCGTAAACATTGACACGGGCCGTATTTTCCAAAAGAATTCAACCAGAGAGTTCTGCCAATTTTACGGTAGTGCCATGAAACATTTTACATTGCTGTATTGTCCAGAAAACATCATATCAGAAAACGCGACCGATTTTACGGCACTGCCGTAAAATATTACACTGTCGTATTCCTGCTTTTGAACGCGACTCCACAGTGAATTTTAAAGCCCGATTTTTACGGACAAGATTGTGGACGATCCAGACCTTTAAACCTGATGCCGTAAGAATAAGAGAGGGAGCTTTCGACGAGAGGATAACGAAGACATCAAAAGCCCCAATTTTCATCAACTGCATAGGGAGAAATCGAGTTACACACCGCCGCCAAGGGTTTCGCCGCCGTGACAAATCCAGAGCATATCTGGCTATGAAATTCATACTGAAGCTTCGCCTGGAGGAGGAGACAATGTACCAGAAGTTTGAGAACGAAAAGAAATCATTTGGAGGAGAAATCGAGGAAAAAGGAGGCGCCGACACTGTTCACAGCGCCCCCTTTGCAAATTACGGCTGTGTTTAATTTCACAGCCGTGGTACATTTTCCTAAAACTTCTTTTCCTATGATTTTTGATCTTCTTAAACAATGGAATATTGTATTTTATTCACCATGCTAGCTTAAACACTCTTTGGGACATGGGGGAGTAATTCCCTTTGATTTTCTAAATGACTAGATACTTTTTACTTTCATCATGATTATTCTATTTTGATAATTTTACCTATGCAATTTGCTCTAAGATTCTCCTTAGTTTACTTTTTGTCTTCATGATTTAGAGTTTTCGCAATAAGGGCCGAAAGGTGATTTGCTTGAGAACTTAGAAAAATTGATTAATAGGATCTCACCGTAAGAAATTAGGTTTAGTTCTTATTTCTTTTTTTTAGTAATTTAAATTGCCATGATGATAATTATGAACTTAGGATTGAGTTATTGTGTCAAACGTGGAGATCTTGGACGAAAGTGAGGATTAGAACGTTGGAGAACCATAGGTAGAACTTGTGTTGAGACTTGGATGCACGAAAGTGGTCCTTGAGTTTCCACTCGAGGCGATCAACTTAGAACTCGGATGCACGAAAGTGATCCTTGAGTTCTTTGTTTGATGATTTACTTATCATTAGCTTGGGATAAATCTTGCGCGAAAGCGAAGATTGGTCTCTGCATGGTTATCTGCATGAAAGTGAGTTAATCTTTTTACAAAGTAAATTATGCCTTTATCATAATAGAATTTGATTGATGAATATCCTTATATATCTAGTCTTGAAAATTAAAGTGAATGAAACCCTAGTCCCAGCTTCTCCCTGATAGTATTTTCCCGTGTGTTTTCGATCTTTACTCTGCTTTTAATCGATTGCCTAGATAGGAAGAAATCAATTATTTGGTAATTGATAACATAGGTCTCAGTGGGTACGATATCTTTCTTTATTACTTCGAGTATCCGTGCACTTGCGGAGATAACAACATGTGTGGTAACTCAACAAGTTTTTGGAGTCGTATCAGGGAGTGACAAGTCCCTGTGCCCCATACAATCAGCTTTGGTTGCAACTTCATAAATAAGTTTTGTTTACCTACTTGTTGGGACACAACAAGTTTTTGGCGCCGTTGCCGGGGACCTTAGTTTTGTCAATATTAAAGATATTGAGAGTATTGCTAGAGTGAGTTTTATTTACTGTTATTAGGTTTTTATTTTCTATTTTTCTTGAAATCACTTGATCTATTTACTTTGTATGCGCAGGAGTCTTAGGTCAGGACCTCTTGTTCCGTTGGATCCTGAAATTAACAAGACACTTAGAGTGTGTAGGAAGTTGAGACTTGAAGAGGATTTACAAGAGACACAACAGGAGGAAGTTATAGTCATGGAGAATAATCGGAGAACACTTAGGGACTATGCAGCCCCTAATCCGCAAGAAATTCACTCGAGCATTGCTAGACCGGTAATAGAGGCTAACAACTTTGAAATTAAGCCTGCTTTTCTTTCTATGATGCTATAGAATCAGTTTGGAGGATCTCCTCTGGAAGATCCGAACCAACATCTTGCATTATTTTTTGAACTTTGTGATATTATAAAAATTAATGGAGTTTCTAATGATGCACTGAAATTGAGATTATTTCTTTTTTTCTTAGGGACCGAGCAAGATCATGGCTACAATCGCAACCAACTGGGACCTTCACAACTTGGGATCAACTATCAAATTCTTTTATGATGAAATACTTCCCACCAAGCAAGACGATTCAACTGAGAAATCAAATTACAAGCTTTCAACAAAAGGATGGAGAGTCCTTCAGTGAGGCATGGGAGCGCTTTAATGATTTACAATGGAAGTGTCATCACTATGGCCTAGAAGATTGGGTTTTATTGCATACTTTTTATAATGGATTGCTATACAATACTAGACTAACTGTTGATGCTGCTGCAAGTGGAGCTCTTACGAGCAAAACGATTAACGCTGCTTTCAAATTGCTGGAGGAGATGGCTCTAAATCATAATCAATGGACTTCTGAGAGATGAGTATTTTACAAACCTTCTCAAGGTAAGAACGAAAATGATGGATGGCGTACCTTGGCAGAGAAGGTAGATTCTTTATGCAGTAGGTTTGATTCTTTCAAAATGCAAATTGCTTCTATTTCTTTTATCACTTGTGATGTATGTGGTAACAATGGTCATGATGCTAAAAATTGTAGAGTTATTGTAGATCAGGGTAGTGAACATGTTAATGCTATAGGGAACTATAATCAAGGTAGAAATAATGATCCCTATTCTAGTACATATAACCCTGGATGGAGAAATTACCCCAACCTTTCATGGAAAAACAATAACAATGTGGGGAGAAACATTGAGAATAAAGGATACCAAAAACCAAATTAGAATTTTAATCAAAATCAAAACCAGAATTCTAACATTGAGTCTATGCTTGAGAAGATGATGGCTAATCAAAATCAATTCATGCAAAACAAAAATAAGGAGATTGAAGATCTTAAGGAAATGGTTAGTCAATTAGCTTCAAAAGTAGGATCCTTGACTGCCCACAACAAAATTCTTGAAAATCAAATTGCACAACAAGCTAGTAGTTCTTATAGGCCCCCTGGGAAATTGTCTGCTAAACTTGAACTAAACCCTAGGGAGCACTGTAATGCTATTATAACTAGAAGTGGGAAACAACTAGAAGAACCTAAAGGGAAAGTTGAACTTAATGAGAAAGAGTCTTATGTGTTGGGAAACCCCGGGGATTTTAAAATATTACAGACAAGTACAGCGGAAGCAATCCCCGAAACAGGCCAGTCCCAAAAACCCAGAAGATCGAGTCTTGCGAGGAG
>JANTFE010006792.1:35515-46565 GCA_027562315.1 Costus pulverulentus
GCAGATGTAAACAAACATAGATAACGACAATGCCAGAATGATATAAATATCAAAGTCAAGTAGTACATAAGTGGACCAAAGCTAGGTCCTAGGGCATACACACCAACATTATGATGATCATGATGATAAGTTAGAATTAGAGGAGTCTTCTATACATGAACAAACCTTACCTAGTTTAACACCTCAAAAGGGTGATGAACCAAAAGGGGATGTGCCATGTAAAGAAAAATATTTTAAGTCTAATTTATCTCCACCCTATAGACCACCAATACTTTTTCCACAAAGGTTAGTTCAAAATAAACTAGACAAACAATTTGGCAAATTTCTTGAAGTTTTGAAGAAGCTTTATATTAATATTCCATTTACTGAAACTATTTATCAAATGCCTTCTTATGTAAAGTTTTTGAAAGAAATATTGTCTAGTAAGAGGAAATTAGATGATTATGGTACTTGCACTGTAACTTTGACTGAAGATTGTAGTGGCATCATACAAAACAAATTACCACCAAAACTGAAGGACCCAGGTAGTTTTTCTATACCTTGTTCAATTGGCACTATGGCTTTTGACCGAGCCTTATGTGATTTGGGTGCAAGTGTGAGCCTAATGCCTCTATCTATTACAGGAAACTACACATTGGAGAGCTTAAGCCTACATCTATATCTTTACAGCTCGCGGATTCATCGGTAAAGTATCTTGTAGGTATATTAGAGAATGTTCCAATAAAAATAGGTGAATTTTTCTTACCTGTGGATTTTATAGTTTTAGACATGGAAGAAAATCATAGAAATCCTATAATTCTTGGTATACCACTCTTAGCCATTGCAGGAGCACATATTGATGTTAAAGAGGGAAAAATTACTTTTAAAATTTGTGAAAACATTGTTGAGTTTTATCTTAATGATTCTATGAATAAACTTTCATACTCTTGATCATGTTGTAGTATCGATATAATTGATGATGTTGTTTATGATGTTCAGAATTTATTTGATGGATCCTCAAATGTTGAAACTAACAATTCTTCTGAGAATGTTGATAAAGTATTACAGGGAAAGAAAAACAAAATTTCTAGAAGAAGGAGGAGAAGAAGAAGGAGATCTAAGTGGTTTGACAAAGGAAAGAAGATGTGGAGCAAAATTGGGGATCGTTTCAAGGCTGAGCCTTATGTGGCTCAATGTGATGCCCAACCTAAAGAAAGATCAGAAGGGCAATTGAAGAATTCATGATCAAATCCGAGTGCAAAAGGGTCAAGCTAATGACCTTTCAATAAGCGCTTCTTGGGAGGCAACCCAAGCTTTATAACCTCTATTCGTTTTCTTTTGTTTTAATTTCTACTTAGGACTAAATTTTTTCTTTCAATTTTGTAGGTAAAACGAGATTTGGTGCAAAATACAGCACTGCCATAAAGTATATTACGATACAGTATTTTCAGTCCACTTTCGACTAGAGAGTTGTGACGACATTACGGCACCACCGTAAAAATTTACACACTACCGTATTTTGTGGCCAAAAACGACCTGAGAGCTTCCTCATTTTTATGGCACCACCGTCAATTATTCATGGGCCGTATTTTCGTGAGATTTTTCTGACGAGATTTCCTAACTTACCCCGGTTTTACGGTAATACTGTAATTTATTTTACGGGCGTTTTTTTTTTATTTCAAAAAAAAAATAAAAAAACAAAAAAAAACGAAAAAAAAAAAAAAAATCGCTTACTGATTTTTACGACGGTACCATAAACTGTTTCACAGTACCGTAATTTTGAGTCATTTTTGAACAGAGGATTGCCGAGATTTTACGGCGGTACCGTAAACTATTTCACGGTACCATATTTTTGTACAAGTTTTGACCCGAGAGCTTCTGTGATTTTACGGTACGACCGTAAAACATTGCACGACCGTATTTTGAATTCTGGCACGCGAGTCCTGTGCCATTTTAGGGTTTTCACGGGCCATTTTTAGGGTTTTTCTACTCGTTCTCTCTCGTTCGCGCGCCGTTCTCATGTCTCCGACCTTCTCTGACCATCAGTGGATGCCGGCGACTCTTCCCATCCAGTTCCGACCGTCGATTGGGTACTCTTTTGTTCGATTTTACTGTTTTAGTGAGTTTACATGCAAGTTTCACCCCTTTCACTTGTTCTTCCGCGTTTCTTAACTGTTTGAAGAGATTTTTGTTCGTAAATACTTCTTAAAGGATAGGTAACAATTTGTAGTTCAACTCTGGAGTTTTTAAACCAATTTGGAGAGTGTATTGAGCGAGATTGAGCTTATACACATGTTTTCCACTCTGTTTTCCACCCAGTTTTTCTCTGTTTTGATTTGAAAATGAATTTTCAAGAGTGACAGCTATGATTAAACTGATATTATCTATGAACCTAGCTTAGAATGAGAAATCATGTCACTATATTGCTATATTTGCATTAAACATGAAGTTTGCAGCTTGATAGCTTGAAATGGCACCAAGGACGAATTCCATATTTCCAAGGAGGAAGGGAAAGGCCCCAGCTGAACCATCTCAACCTGAAAATCCACATGGGATAATTTTTAGAAATGAGATGCAGGAGAATAGATATAATCAGATTTTGGAATGAAAGGTGATCAACACAAAATATGCTGACCAAAGGACTTTGGAATCCTTAGGACTGTATGAGGGTGTGTTGTGGATGTTTGATAGGATAAAAGCCAAGAAAATTTTTTAGATGCATCCACCCACATATTTTCCATTGGTTTTGGAATTTCTGAGTAGTTTGATCATTGACTTGAAAGAATACTCAAATGGCCCTGCTGAAGGGGAGATAACATTTAGATTGGCCAATGAAGAAAGGAAACTGACACTGTAGGAGATTAGAGATATTTTTGAGTTGAGCACAGGGGGATACACTTAGATGCACCTAGAATTTCTGGAGGGAATTTTCTGGAACCAAATCACTGATGAAAGTCACTTTTATTCTGTTTCTGCTAGACCTTCAAAGATCATGAACCCATGTATCAAGTATGCACATAGAGTGCTAGCACACACCATGTTTGTTAGAGGAGATAGTGACGGTATGGTCCGTCAACATGAGCTTTATTGTCTTTTGGGGATGCTTAATGGTTTTGCTGTGGATGTTGTTGCTTTCTTTATGGTGTAACATATGGACAAAGTTGCTAGGGCAAAAAGGGGAGCTATTGTGATAGGAGGATTGATAACTCCTGTAGCCCAGTATTTAGAAGTTGGGCCCTATGGAGTAGAATTGGCAAAAGGGAATGCAAGACTTGATATTGAGTCTTGCATAGCTATGAAAATGATTGTGTGAGAGGGGGATATCTTTTGTTTGGTCCTTGGACCAAATATCCCTACTATACCTTTACCCCATCCTGAAAAGACAACAGTCAGGGATAGAGCAAATTGGAAGTTATCTCCAAGTGCCATCTAAGTAGCTTTAACACTGCCACTTAGTACTGTTCTACCACCACCCACATGGGGTGGAAGAGGTGACCCCTTTGGCATGGAGTCACCCCAGCATGATTCTTCACACCCTGCTGGTGATTCTTCACACACATCTAGAGGAGGGTTTGCTAGCAACCATGGTCCAGGATTTCAGGCACTATCAGCACAAATGTACAATCAAGAGCGCCACATAGACATAGTGATTAACTCCTCGGGGAGGGTGACCGAGTCTATTGGACACCTCCACCAGGATGTGGAGAGACTGTGTGACCACATGGAAGACATGGGAAACTTCCTCTATGATCGATTCAGATATGAAGACCAGAGGTATTATGATTGCTATAGTGATCAAGCTGCGAGGGACATAGAGGCGAGACGACCTGATGATGAGGAGTAGATGTTTTGTGAGTATCATCTTCCCTTACATCTTTGGTATACTTTATCTTCTATTTCTTATTGATGTTTCATGTGATGAAGGGAAGGATGATGCTTCTACACCTTTATGACCGCCGCCACTGCTATTCTATTTCACATGCTTATTTTTCTTTTCGATGTGGTTGTATGATGATTATGATGATACTAATTTCAACTATTTCGATGGGGTTGTATTATGATATTTCGATATTCTGGTGATTTATCTTCGATATGGTTGTAGTATACATGATGATATATTTTTATATATTTTTGATGATATGATATTGTGATATTTGATGATGATGAGTATACTCTTGATTTATATTATTGATGACTTGATTGATGATGAATAAATTCAAGTTCATGATTAGAGACAAACCCTATCATGTTTGATTTATTTCTTCAATACATATCTATTTTTGAAATTTGACATTGGTTGATGCATGAAATTTTGGGTAGATATATTATTTGAGGGATAAAATCTAAAAGTGAAACTATTCTTTTGAATAAAATGAGTATATGAGTACGATTTGAGAATTGAGATCAATTGATCAACCTAGTAGATGTTTAGTCTATTTTTGCTATTTGTTAGGGAATAAGAATCCAAGATCCATAAAAATAGTGAGAGACTCCCCTACTTGGCACTATGCAAAATTGATTGTGGTACCTAAGACATGGGTTGAAGTCTATGTCCAAAAGATAATGAGAGAGAACAAGAATAAGACTCCTCTACTTGGCACTATGCAAAATTGATAGTGGTACCGAATAAAAGAGTTGAAGTCAAAAATAAAAAGTATGTATCTATGTGGGTACATGCCATCTATGCAAAAATAAAATGAATAAAAAATTTATGTGTGGAAAAAGATCTTGGAAACCTAATTCCTAAAAACAAAGGCATGATAGATTTGAACTAAAATTAGGTGAAGTCTTGAGATTGAAAATTCTAATTATTATACGAGTTGCAAAGTTTTATTTGATTGAATTTTGGATCTAGAGGGTTGAGTTATAAGAATAATATATTTATTTGAAGTTTTATAAAACAATTGATAGAATTTTTCATTATTGATTGTATTTTAGAAATTTATTGAGCATGAAAAGGTTTTTCTTTTAATCAATTTTTGATTTTTGCTTGTGGACAAGCAAAGTTTGAGCCTTATGTATTTTGATGACACGAAAATATGTAGTATATTTTGTATCATTTTATATATCTTTTCATGCTAAATTGAAGATCTTTTGCTTATTTTTATGCTAAATTTATCAAATATTGCAAAATCTACTTCTATTTTGGTTTTTCATGATTTTCTAATAAAAAGGCACTATTTTGAGACGTTTTCGAGCAAAATCAAAGACATGAAAGAGTTACCATCATCAAGAGGAGATCACCTGACAAATTTCACACAAATCAGAAAAAAATACCAATATACGTTATTGCCGTATTTTATATTACGGTACCGTATTTCCGTACGCTACCGTAATATTAGAGCATTGCCGTAAATTGGTGGAATTTCTGACCAGAAGGTTTAATGAAAAATACAGCACTGCCGTAAAACTTAACACTATCGTATTTTGAAGCGCATTTAGAACAAAGAAAATTGCTGAAATTACGGCACTGCCGTAAACTTTGACACGAGCTGTATTTTTCAGACAAACCAGAGAGTTCAGCCAATTTTACAGTAGTGCCGTGAACCATTTTATAGTGCCATATTTTCTAGAAAACATCAGATCAGAAAATGCGACCGATTTTATGGCACTGCCGTAAAATATTACACTACCGTATTTCTACTTTTGAACACGACTCCACAATTAATTTTGAAGCCCGATTTTTACGGAGAAGGTTGGGAATGATCCAGACCTTTAAACCTGATGCCGTAAGAAGAAGAGAGGGAGCTTTCGACGAGAGGATAACGAAGACACCAAAAGCCCCAATTTTCATCAACTATACAAGGAGAAATCGAGTTACACACCGCCGCCTAGGGTTTCACCACCACGACAAATCCAGAGCATCTCCGGCCATGAAATTCATACTGAAGCTTCGCCTGAAGGAGGAGACAACATACCAGAAGTTTGAGATCAAAAGAAGATCAATTGGAGGAGAAATCAAGGAAAAAGGAGGCACCGACACTATTCACAGCGCCCCCTTTGCAAATTATAGCTGTGTTTAATTTCACAGCCGTGGTGCATTTTTCTAAAACTTCTTTTCCTTTGATTTTTGATCTTCTTAAACAATGGAATATTGTATTTTCTTCACCATGCTAGCTTAAACACTCTTTGGGACATGGGGGAGTAATTCCCTTTGATTTTCTTAATGACTAGATACTTTTTACTTTCATCATGATTATTTTATTTTGATAATTTTACTTATGCGATTATTTCTCTAAGATTCTCCTTAGTTTACTTTTTGTCATCATGATTTAGAGTTTTCACAATAAGGACCGAAAGGTTATTTGCTTGAGAACTTGGAACCCTAAAATTGATTAATAGGAACTCACCGTAAGAAATTAGGTTAAGTTCTTATTTCTTTATTTTAGTAATTTGAATTGCCATGATGATAATTATGAACTTAGGATTGAGTTATTGTGTCAAATGTGGAGATCTTGCATGAAAATGAGGATCAGAACGTTGGAGAACCATAGGTAGAACTTGTGTTGAGACTCGGATGCTCGAAAGTGATCCTTGAGTTTCCACTCGAGGCGATCAACTTAGAACTCGGATGCACGAAAGTGATCCTCGAGTTCTTTGTTTGATGATTTACTTATCATTAGCTTGGGATAAATCTTGCACGAAAGGGAAGATTGGTCTCTAGATGGTTATCTGCACGAAAGTGAGTTAATCTCTTTACAAAGTAAATTATGCCTTTATCATAATAGAATTTGATTAATGAATATCCTTATTTATCTAGTCATGAAAATTAAAGCGAATGAAACCCTTGTCCCAGCTTCTCCCTGATAGTATTTTCCCGTGTGTTTTCGATCTTTACTCTGCTTTTATTCGATTGCCTATATAGGAAGAAATCAATTATTTGGTACTTGACAACCTAGGTCTCAGTGGGTACGATATCTTTCTTTATTTACTTCGAGTATCCGTGCACTTGCGGAGATAACAACAAGTGTGGTAACTCAACAAGTTTTTGGAGCCATATCAGGGAGTGACGAGTCCCTGTGCGCCATACGATCAGCTTTGGTTGCGACCTCATAAATAAGTTTTGTTTACCTACTTGTTGGGATACAACAATATATAACTTTTACAACACTTACAAAAATTTCTCAAACTGCCTATCCAACTTAGCTTGCACAATCCTCTGTGGAAAAGGTATAGGTGGCCTATCTGGTGGTGGTGAATTAGGTCTAGGAATCTCAACTTCACAAGGCAAATCACCATTCTATGAAGGCTCATCCTCCTTAGAAGGTGGTGAGCTAGGATGGGATTGCACAAGTGCCGGTTGTGATTCCAAAACTGATTCACTGCTATGTTCAGTATTAGGCTCTTTTTCATTATTTTCAGCTTTCCCTTTAGGTTCATCTAATTGCCTTCCACTCCTAGTCACGATAGCATTACAGTACTCCCTAGGGTTTGGTTCAGGTTTAGCAGGTAATTTTCCTGGGGGTCAGTAAGAAGTGCTTACTTGTTGTGCTATCTGTGTCTCTAAAATATTATTGTGAGCAACAACACCATCTAACCTAGAGTTAATTTGTTTAAGACCCTCTTTGAACTCTTCATTTTGTTTCATTTGGGCTCCCATGAATTTTTCAAACATGTCATCTAAACTAGATTTTTGGGGTTGACTCTAATTT
The DNA here is from genome assembly GCA_027562315.1 of Costus pulverulentus. Classification (NCBI taxonomy): domain Eukaryota; kingdom Viridiplantae; phylum Streptophyta; class Magnoliopsida; order Zingiberales; family Costaceae; genus Costus; species Costus pulverulentus. The sequence goes on from JANTFE010006792.1 coordinate 43,147, forward strand.
TGTTAACTCTACTAGTACCCTCTATTTTCATGCTGCCCACTAGCATGATTGTTACTTCTCCAGGACAAGTTAGGATGGTTTCTCCAATGAGGGTTGTAGGTATTAGAGTAAGGGTCATTACTTCTACCTTGATTGTACCCCCCCCTACTGCATTGACTTGCTCACTACCCTGGTCAACAATAACCTTACACTCTTCAGCATAGTGCCCATGATTTCCACATACATCACAAGTAACAAAAGAAATAGCAGTAGTTTGCATCTGAAAAGAATCAAAATGATTACACAAAGAATCTACCTTTTCTGCTAGAGAACGCCAACCATCACCATCATTCTTACCATGAGGAGGACGATACAACACTCCTCTCTCAGTAGTCCATTCGGTGTGGTTTAGTGTCATCTCTTCAATCAATGCACAAGCATCTTCAACGGTCTTCTTCATCAGTGCTCCTCCTGCAGCAGCATCAACAGTTAAGCTAGTGTTGTAAAGCAAACCATTGTAGAAAGTTTGAATCAAAACCCAATCTTCTAATCCATGGTGAGGGCACTTTCGTTGTAACTCATTGAAGCGCTCCGACGCTTCACTAAGTGATTCGCTATCCCTCTATGCAAAGCTTGTGATTTGATTCCTCAACTGGATCATCTTAATGAGTGGAAAGTATTTCAGCACGAAAGCCTTTGACAATTGCTCCCAAGTAGTGAATTTTCCAGTCGGATGAGAATGTAACTAGGCTTTTGCTCGGTCCCTGAGGGAAAAAGGAAACAATCTTAGTCTAAGGGCATCATCAGATACACCATTAATTTTTATAGTATCACAAAATTTAAGAAAAAGAGATAAATGTTGATTTGGATCATCCAAAGGAGATCCTCCAAATTGGTTATGTTGGATCATTGATAGGAATGCTGGTTTAATCTCAAAGTTGTTCACATCAATTGCAGGCCTAGTAATGTTGGAACGAATTCCCTGTGTATTCGGGGCTGCATAATCTCTATGTGTTCTTCTCTCAGCCATGATTGATTCTTCTTCTCTCTCCTTTGCAAACCTCAATTTCTTGTGCAATTTAAGAGTTTTGTTAATTTCAGGATCAAAAGGAACTAATGGTCCTGACCTAAGATTCCTGTGTATAAACAAGTAGAAAGTCAGAAAAGTTTAGTTTTTTCATAAAATAAAAGAAAATTAGAATCTATCACAGAAAATACTAAAAAAAAAACAAAAGTCTTAGTCTAGCAATATTATCAATTATATCAATATTAACAAAACCAAGGTCCCCGGCAACAACGCCAAAAACTTATTGTAATCCGCAAGTGCACGGATACTCGAAGTAATATTTAAGATATCGAACCACAGAGACCTTGTTGTTAAGTACTGATGAATTGAGTTTTCACTAGCTAAACAAATCGAATTATGATGCAACCAATCGGAAAGTGAATGGAAAAATATCAGAGAAGAAAACTAGGACTAGGGGTTCATCCACCTTAACTTTAATGACTAGAAGGAAATAAAGACTGTCAGTCAAATTTTATCATGATAAAGATTTAATTTACTTCATAAAAGGATCATATCGCTCTCACGCAGACAATCATACAAAAGTCCAATCCTCACTCTCATGCAAGATCTATCCAATGCTGAAAATAAGTAAATCATTGAACAAATAACTCAAGGATCACTCTCGTGCATCCGAATTCTAAGTTAAACATCTCATGTGGAAACTCAAGGATCACTCTCGTGCATCCTGAAACTCATCACAAGTTCTACTTAAGGTTCTCCGGCGATCAGAAATTTAATCTCTTACAATTTCAAATCAAACCTAACACATTAACTCAATCCAAATAATCAAAAAATCAACATGGCAATAAATCACTAAAAATCATTATCCAAAGAACAAACCTAATCTCTTACGATAAGTTCCAAACTCAATGATTTTTAGGGTTCCAAATTTCACGATCAACCTCTCAGTCTATTTTGCAAAACTCTAAAACATGCTGATATTTATAAAACTAAGGAGAATTAAAGGAAAGTCATCATATAAGCAGAATTATCATGACAAAAATAATCAATGTCTAGTCATTAAGAAATTAAGGGAATTACACCCCCATGTCCCATAAGAAAATTAAGCTAGCATGGTGAAAAGATTACAATAAACCATAGTACAGATGATCAGAATCGAAAAGGGAAGAAATTACATAACACAGTGCTGTAATCGAAATTACAGCACCATAATAGGCTGGAAACGTGATGAATAGTGGCGTCACCCACTGTTTCATTGATTCCTCCCTCGATCGGCCTCCTTTCGATCTGAAACTTCTGGGGTATCTTTTCCCTCACTAGGCGAAGCTTCCTTTCAAATTTCATGGCCGGAGATGGTCTGTGCGATGAATGGCAATGAACCCTAGTGCGGCGGTGATTCTCTGAAATTCCCTATCAATTGTTCATAAAAATTATTACTTTTGTTTCGATTATCTCTCCCTCCTAATGCCGAGTCTTTCCCTTTTTACGGATCTTCAATTAGTGCCCTAAATCATGAGAAATCATCTTTTTAATCTTTTGACGGAAAATTCGGGAATCTGGGTGCAGAATTACGGTACCGTGAAATTAATTACGGTACTACCGTGATTGCTTCTGAATGTTCTATATGAAATTTGTCTGGAGTTATGGCACCGTGAAAAATATTATGGTTGTGTCGTAATTCGTTCGAAGTCTCTAGTCGAATTTGAACTGAATTACAATACCATAAAATTCTAGGCCAAAATTACAGTGGTGCCGGTTTTTCCTAAGAAATATGCTGCAAGTTGCGGTCATAAAATTCGTTACGATAGTGCCCTGATTTCAGTTTATGGCCGTAAAAATAATTACGGCACTACTAAACTGTTCTGGAGTCTTGATTTAGCAAGGGGATCATTCCTCTGAAGATTTGAAGACTGACTAAAGTGGATTTCACCAGATCGATGAGCTACATGCATCCTGCTCTATCCAGTTTTCAGCCTTGCTTCACAATCTGGTAACACAGTATCTCAGCACTTGTTTCTGTAACGCCCCCTCAGAATAAATCCCAAACACATGCAGAAACCGCGGAAGATAGGGAACATCACACATAAAACAACAAGACAAATGCTAGGGAATAATAGCTTAGGGAAACGATTCGGAAAATTTCGGCAGCATGTCCCCAGAATTACTAAGGAAATTCCTGTACATGCTCCATAAACACAAATTGAACATACTATTTCGAAAACAAGATTCACAATCATTATCACAACATCCAACTAATAAACCGCATTAATCAAATAACACTGAACAGAACAGAATTCACCGAAATCAGGCTTAAGCCCTCGGTCTAACACTCGTATCAAAACCAAATGCCAACCCGGCAACAATATCACAGTAGTCGAAAACTAGCAGCCACATCCGGCTAACATGTCAATGA
>JANTFE010006802.1:1360-16132 GCA_027562315.1 Costus pulverulentus
GAAGTCTGCATAATAACGACCATGCCTCAATCGTTCTATCAAAGTACATTCATGCAATGCCTGACCATGTCCATACATTGGTCTTCAGGGCATATACACCAACATCTCCAACGTTCCGATCCTTGCTTTCGCACAAGATCTCCACATTTGACAAATACACTCGATCTATAGATTCATATTATAATCATGGCAATTATTCTACTAGAACATATCAAATAGGATCTAACCTAAGGAAGGGTTCCTAACATGCAATTCTAGGGTTCCAAATTCTCAAGCAATTACCTTTCAGTCAATCGCAAAGATTCTAAGAACATAATTAGTAACATGGAACTATAGAGAGTCTAAGCACAATTGTCACATGAGCAAAATCATCATGTTAAGATTAAGCACAATGAAATAGTGAAGAAGTAGTTATCTAGTCATTAAAAATCGGGTGAATTACTCCCCCCATGTCCCAAATATAGTTTAAGCTAGCATTGTGAAGAAATTACAATAAGTCATGGTTTCAGAAGATCAAAAATCGAAGGAAAAGAGAGGTTTAGAAAATACAGCACGACCGTGAAAATATTTCACAGCCGTAATTTGCAACTGAAAGTAATGAACAGTGTCGGTGCCTCCTCTTTCTTTGATTTCTCTTCCAATCGATCTCCTTTCGTTCTGAAACTTCTGGTGTGTGGTCTCCTTCTTCAGATGAAGCTTTAGTATGAAAATCATGGCCGGAGGTGCTTTGGATCGGTCGTGGCGGTGAAACCCAGGTGGCGGCATGAATCGCAATTTCTCCCTCAACAATCGATGCAAATTGGGGCTTTTGGTCTATCTGTAATCCTCTCGTCAGGAGCTCCCTTTTTGCTTCTTACGGCATCCAATATAATGCTCTGGATCGCTTGCAATCTTCTCTGCAAGAATTGGGCGTCGATATTGACCTAGGCGTCGTGATCAAATAAGGAATTATGGTAGTGTAATAGTTCACGGCACTGCCGTAAAATCCCTCGAGTATTCTGTTCCTGAAAAGGTTGGAAATTACGGCACCGTAATCTGGTTTATGGTAGTGCCGTAAAATCGGCTAAACTTTCTGTTCGCGAACGTCTGGCAATTACGGCCCGTGTAGTTTCTTACGGTAGTGCCGTAAAATTGAGCGAAGTTTCTGTTCTGAAGCGTTCTGAAATACGGTACCGTAATATTGTTTCGGCGGTGCCATAAAACATGAAAAACTTTCTCTTCGGAAATTCTTCAAAATACGGCAGGGCTCGGATTTTATGGTACTATATGAAATTATGGTACCGTAAAATGGATTACGGCACTGTCGTAATTTGCAGACTTGCTCCTTTTTGCTTGAAATTTCTTGGGTGATCTCCTCTGGATGATGGTAATCCTTCTATGTATTTGATTTTGCTTGAAAATGCCTAAAAATAGTGCCTTTTAACCTGAAAACCATGAAAAACCAAAATAAAAGTAGACTTTGCAATATTCGATGAATTTAGCATGAAAACAAGTGAAAGATCTTCAATCTAGCATGAAAAGATATCCAAAATGATACAAAATATACTACATATTTTGGTGTCATCAATAAAGTGTAAGTAATGTTTCCTAAGTTCACTTAGAGATACAAATTTCCATAAGACCCACAGGAGAACAAGTAATTGTTGCTCATAGTGTTTTTTTTCTTGGAAATGTCTTTCCTTGAAATAGGCTAGTGGGAGGAAGTTGTGACTTGGATTTAGTCCAAGGTCAACCACTTAGCACAAAAAGGTGAAAGATGGAATCTAAACCATGTATGTAGGTTGTGGGCAACCTAGGATTCAGAAAATGTGGGAATAAGGGTTGAATCAATTCATGTGTACCTGTGTTATGGGTAACTCCTAGCAAGGACAATGAATTTTCCCCTTATGGATAAGATTAAATGGTTATGTACCTATCTTTGGATAAGAGGTGTTCCATATCTGACATATGTGTGTATGGGGTATCCTTTGGGCATACTACTTCCATAATCCCACAAGAGAGCAACTCGGTTGCTGCTTAAGGTATTGATTTTCTTTGGAAAATTTTTCCTCTTGAAAAGGATAGTGGGAGAAATTTTGACTTGGATATAATCCAAGGTCAACCATTCAACACATTTGGTTAGAGGTGGACTCTGAGTTAGTCATACAGGTTGTGGGTAACTTGAGGCTCAAAACACACAGGCTGTACAGGTTGAATCGATTCGTCTAGCTTTGACTTATGGGTAACTCCTAAATCAATGTAGAGAATCTTCACCCGATGATGCCTGAGTGCAGTGGAAGCTTAATGACATCTCTAGTCTTGTATGTTAGGGACATACAGATCATCAGAGACGACGTCCTGATCCTTCACTTGGTGAAGAGATGATTGGGAAGTGTCTTGTGATGAATAACTTAATGGACATCACCTATGGGGTAGGTGTGAGAGTTTTTTGATAGATCCAAGAAACTTTAAGTCCTAAGTTAGTCAATATACATCGATGAGGGTATGTTATAGACTAGATGTGGTTAGTGCCGAGAGCATAACCATTGGATACAAGGTCCAATCCAGGTGCATGGCACTGGATAAGGAGAAAACAACGTTCTTGGTTTTACAAAGAACTAGAGAAATGGTTCTCGATTGGTAGAGATAAGAAAAGCTTGGTGTATATGGTTACACTTGATAGCTTATTCTATTTTGACTTTGATCGCAGCATCAACTTTGTGTCTGGTAGTGAAGGAAGCTAAAGAGGCTTAGTGATGGACTACCATCATCTCTGATTGAAGGCAGAGTATGTTATGGCTTCTAGGAAGCTGTTTGGATATGGGAGTTCTTCATTGAACTTCAAGTGGTTGTCATGCCATTATTGGTCTCTATTTGTGAGCACAAAGGAGCAATGACGTATGATAGAAAAACCAAGGTTTCACCTAAAGATCCAAACACATACTTGAGCGCTTCCACTTTGTCTTGGAGATAGAGGTGTTGTGAGATTGCAGATATTAACACTGGGACAATCGTAATAGGCCCACTGACCGATGCTCTAGTGCAACAGGAGCATGGCAGGTCTAACTGAGGACGTGTTGATTGTGGTGACACAATAACAAGGTCCAAGTGCAAGTGGGAGATTGGTGTATATGCCCTAGGACCTATGGCTGGTCCGATTTATGTCACATTCATTTGTGATATACTTCCTAGCATAGTCATTGTTATGTCTTTTGTACATCTTTGTCATAGTACATTTGCATATACAATGTCTCTGGAGATAGATTTTATCTAATCTCAAAGGATAATCCCTGGTCAAGTGTCACAGTGGATAAGGGACAGCTGTGATGCACTTGAGACTAGTATATGTGCTGGTTGAGCATGGGTTGCTAACGTAGGTATATGGGTATATCAAGGGAGATATACTAGATCGACCTGCTATGAGATTTTGACATGATTGTTGGTGTATATGCCCTAGGACCTAGTTTTGGTCAACTTATGTACTACTTGACATTGATATTTATATATCATTCTGGCATTGTCGTTATCATTGTTTGTCTACACCTGCGATTGTGTACTTACATGATAATGTCCCTGGAGACAGATTAGATCTGTGCTCAAATAATTATCCCCAGTCAATATACCTTAGTAGATATGGGACAGCTATGGTACTTGTTTGACTGGTATGTGGGCTGGTTAGGCACGTGGTGCTAACGCAGACACATGGGTATATCATTGTTGGATATACTGGATAGACCCACTATGAGGCTATGACTTGGTGTCATGAGTTATCCTCATAAGTGACAGGAGATGCATTGATCCCTTGACTTGAGGTCATTGATCATTCTATATGGTTAGAGACTTGCTTTGTTGCAACCTAACACCTCGCTGTAGCTGGGAGGTCATAACGGTTGTCATTGAGCATGTCATGACCCATATGAGAAGGTTAATGGACAGACATAGGATTTGCCCCTTCCTTAGGGAAGTATGATATCCATGGAGCTCCTCTATGGTTCTATGACTGAAAGTGTATGGCCATACCCAGGTAAGAACCTGATTTAGTCATAGCCATGTGATTGGATGAAAACAAGTGGTGACACACTTGTCCAATCGGATATCAGTTCGGCAAAGAGACTGTAATGCATCTGTACCTAGTTGAGATGATGGGGATGTCGATGTCGATATCCATTTCAATGATCTGGGTAGCAGCGATGCACAGCTAGGTGCCACTCACTGCTTGTGGTGACCTTTGGTTAGCACTGCCAGCGTCAGAGGAACCTACAGGGTCGCACACCTTGATACTTGCGTTCTCGTATTGATCGGGAAGTCTTATGATCGAGTTATTGGATAACTCGGATCTAATTGGAAGATTTCATCAGCGCCAATGGGCCTGATGAGATGGAAGAATATTATTGGAGCCAAACTTCATTTTTGGCAGGTTGACCCGTATTTGACCATGGTTGGTCACATTTGGATTAGGGTTGCATTGGATTGGATCCAAGTGCTTAATCAACCCATGTAATGGAGTTTGGGCTAGCTCATTATCAAATGAGGCCCAATAACAAGTTCTCATGAAGAGATGAAAGGCTAAAAGGGTATAATGGGGAGAAACATGAACCATTAAGCACCTAGGGGCTTAATGGGGTCATGTTGGCGCCTTTGCTTCATTATGGAAGTAAAGGGCACCTCCCCTCTCTTCCTTGCATGGAATGCATGCCTTTAAGGCATTGCTTGTGGCGCAAGGCTAGGCCTTGGCGCACAAGGCAAGGCTTGGCAATTATGGATAGGTTGAATGGAGTTTATAGTAAAGTCTTGGAGACTTTCCTTGTCTCAAACCTCCTCATCCTAGCCCTACACTTGTCATGATCTTGGCCCTTCCCTTAACCGCCTCTTGCCCTATATATGTGACCCTAGTCGCCCCCTCTTACAGGTTGTTCATCCTTGGAGGCGTGAACACATCAAGAGGGCGAAAGTAAGGGGCATTGGCGCAACCATCTTCCTCCATCAAACCCTAGCCGCAAGCTTCTTCCTTTCTTCCTCCTTTGGTGCAAGAGAAGTGAAGGCTTAGCGGCATTCTCCCTTTTCCTCTCTGCTTCATCAATTGGTGCTTCTACCTTGGAGGTGGCGCAAGAATTCAAGAAGAGAACTAAGGCTTGGATCTTCTTCCCGAGGCCAGCACCGGGCGTGGAAGAAGAGAACCCAAGAGATCCGTGTGTGTGAGACTGCAGAGGGCGCACACTTGGGCGCCTACATCGGCATCACTCAAAATTGCTCTAAGGTATTTCCTAACTCATCGTGTCGACTCTCTTGCTTGCGATCTTCACTGGGTTTTTGGGACCGGCCTGTTTCAGGGACATTCTTCCGCTGAGCAATGAATGTATGTATGCTTATCACTCTGAAAAATTGTAAAATGTCCCCGGGGTTTCCCAACAGGTGTCATAGGTCAAATCTCACAATGACAGAGATTCACTCGTCCTTAACTTGAGGGCATTCATATCTCTATATGGTAGGGGATGTACTTTGATACAACCTAACGCTCCACCATTACAGGGGAGTCAGAACGGTTGTCATTGGGTATATCTTGAGCCATATGAGAGATTTAATGAGCCAATATAGGATTTTCCCCTTCCCTGGAGCGAAGTTTAATGTCCATGGGCCCTTACATGGTGCATGACTAAAAGTGTGTGGTCACACCTAGGTTTAGCCTGAATAGAGTCATGACCATTAATGTTGGAATTAATAAGTGTGATACACTTGTCCGACTTGGACGATCAGCCTGGCAAAAGGACTAGAGTGTACATATATCTTGTTACAGTTTTAGGGGATGTCCATGATGACTCCATTCCAAGGACTTGGGTAGCAAAGATGTACTGCTAGGTACCACTCATTGCTTGTGATGACTTGTGGTTATCACTGCCAACATCTAAGGAACCTACAGGGTCGCACAAATAGACACTCGAGATCTCGTATTGATCGAGTTGCCTATGATTGAGTCATTTGGTTGATTCGAGTCAGTTTGGGAGTCGGATGCATCGTGGATGCGTCTGATGAGTTGGAGATGATCATTTAGAGTGATGTTACGTTTTGACTTCAGTTGACCCCGGTTGACATTCGGGTGACCATGTTTGACCTCGATGGACAAGGTTTTGTCGAGTGGTCAAATATTGGGTCTAAGCTCCGGTTTTGTTCGGAGGCTTTTTATGATTGATTTAAACGTAACATGGGGGCCCGCGACTTAAGTGTTAAAATGAATATTTATATTCAGTTAATGTGCAACTTAAGTAGTAGGGGTCATGCACAACTTAAGTGAATATTTATATTAAATATATTCATCACTTAAGTTGCGGATCCACATCCATTAAGCAATGATGGATCTAGGTGCTAATTAATTATGAATTTTTGTAATTAAATAGAGCCCTAGCCAAAATCATCATATAACTCTTTTCTAACCTAGCCGCCCACCTCTAGAACTCTCTCCATGGTGCCTCCCTGCATGGAAGTGTCGCCCACATCCATGGATGACAAGTTTCATCCCTTCTAGGTGCATGAGATCACTTCGGAGCATCTTCCTTCCTCCTTGGCACATCCCTTGGAGGGTTTGGTGTTTGAGGAAATATTTTTCCTCCATGGGCGCATCTTCCATGAAGCTGGCGCAACATATGAAGGAAGGAGTACAACTTCTCTTCTCATCTTAGTGCATCTTCTTGGGTAGTTGGCACAAAGGAAGAGCTCTCATCATGGTGGCGCATCTTCTAGGAAGATGGTGCATGTTTTGGAGAAGTGGAAGAAGGATTGCAAGATCATCCCTTCATCTTAAGGTTTATCCTCTATAAGGATTGGTGCATCTTCTAGGAAGATGGCGCATGATCTTCTCTTCATCTTCTTCATAGGTACATCTCTATAGTGGCGCATACCATGAGGAACAAGAGGTGTGGCTAGACAAGAGATTGACACAAGTAGAAGAGCTTCCCTCTCCTTGTGGTCAATCTTCTCCCTTCATCATCTCTTTGGCGCATCTTGGAGATGGTGCAAGCAAAGAGGGCAGTGACATAGGCAACAGGATCTTCCTCCCGAAGGCTGGCACCAAGTCCGGAGTGAAGAGGATCTCGAGCAGTCTATGTGTGCACGATTGTAGAGGGTGGACACTTGTGCACCTCTTCATCATCATCATCAGCCCCTTGGATTATGCGAATAAAGGTATATTACTCTAACACATCCGGTGGATCACTCATAAGGGATCCTGGCTCTTAGGGTTATCCTATTTCGGGCCAATGCTTCTGCTATCATTAAAATTTTCAAATTGGCCCGGGGACAACAAAATGAAGATGGAAAACCTAAAGTGTATAGATCGTCGAACATGGTTGGAGAAGTCGCCGGAAGGGGTGGGGATTGCTGGAAAAGTGAACGGCGGTGAGTGGTGGGGTAGAGCTAGTGGGTGTCGTGAGATTTTCGGAAGAGGCGTGAACCCTAGCGGAAAAAGTCGGGTGGCTTTAAGTGGGAAGACTTAGCGAGTCGGGCAGCCCGGCAGGACCCATTAAGTGATTAATGATCACACCCAAGATTCTTGTCATGGCCCAGCAGCAAAGCTCTCATCAAAATGTCTGTTGGGGAATCGTGGTCAAGATTTTCATCGCTACCCGATCACTATCCTCTCACAGATTTTTAGTGCTATTTGTTCACGGCCGTGATTTCAATTACAGGTTGGCCATGATGATCTCGTTGAATAATTTCACATTCAGTCTTTGAGAAATCCTGCTCAAGATTTTCCTCATGACCCGGTCGATATTCTCCTGGCGAAAGTTTCTGCACAGATTTTATGGTCGTGACCATAGTCACAGCTCTGCCTATAATTCTCTTGGCGAATAAGTCTTCGTCTTGTCTTTGAGATATCTTGGCCATGATTTATAGCATACCCCGGTCTTGATTTACTCGCAAGAATACTTCGTTATTGGTTATGGCCATGTCCTTGGTCACAAACCAGTCGTAAATCTCTCGACGAAATTCTAGTGTTGGCTGAGTGATAATCACGGTCGAGATTTTCATCATGACCTGCCTGTGATTTCTAGTAAAACGATGAAAAATGCCTCTTTCTCCTAGATTAGTTTGGGATATCCCTATATCATCCAAAACATGCACAAACATTAATAAGTATACCTAGAATAAGGAGAAAATAAAAAAGAGAAACAACTAAAGAAATGTAAGCCAACAGGGCCAACATAATAACTGCAAACAAAAGCACTAATTTAAGGTCATTAGCTTGACCATAGTTTGTGTCATCCTGGCAAGCGAGAGTCGGTGAGGACCATGGTGGCTCTGTTGGGAAACCCCGGGGATATTTTACAAATTTTGGCATAAGAGTTTACATACGCAACGGAATAATATCCCCGAAATAGGCCACTCCCAAAAACCCAGTGAATATTGTCATGCGAGGGAGTCAACACGATGAGATAGAAAATACCTTAGAAGCAAGATGAGGCCGATGTCGAGATAGGCGCCCAAGTGTTTGCCCTCTGCAGTTTCACACACACAGATGCCTCGAGCTCTCTTCTTCCTTGCCCGGTGCTAGCCTCAGGAAGAAGATCCAAGCCTTTGTGCTTTCTACTTCACTTGCACCACTTCCAGGAGAGGATGCGCCAAGAGAGAGGTAGAAGAAGAAGGCGCCGCCAATGCCTTGTAGTCCTTGCGTCAAGAGGGAAGAAGGATGAAGGCTTGCGGCTTGATGGAAGAAGGATGCGCCAACTTATCCTTGCTCTCGCCCTTGCCTATTGTTCACGCCAATTGATTGTCTATACCAAGGGGCTCACATATGCTTCTATTTATAGAAGCAAGAGGGGGTGTGGGCGCAAATCCAAGTAAGAGGGGCGGCTAGGGTTAACGGGAGGGAGAAATTAGCGTTAGGGCTAAGGAAACTCTCCAAGAGTTTACCATAAACCTTTTCCTATTAGCCATATGTGCCAAAGATGTTGATTATCTTTTTGAGTAATTTATATGCACTTTTGCTTGATTTTTAAGTCAAATTGGTCATTTGGTTTGAAATCTGCATATTCTTTCATGTTTTGATTTTTAAAATAAATATTGCATAATTTGATAGATATCCATGCCAATGGGACCAAGATGTGAAGTTGAAGAGGATTCGGAGCTCAAACGGATCAAAAAAATTCAAAATTAGAAAACTGGCTCTCAATCACAAAGTTAATTATTATTTACACTTCAACTGTCATAGCCCTATGATTTCAAAAATTGGGTAGAATGCAGGAAACAGCCTATTCTTCTACTCATGCTTTAAAAACTCACCCAAATCATGATTTTGATGCCAAATCAGCACAAAACTCGATCAAGACTAACAAACATCAGGTATAGGAATTTTTATAAAGAATTGGAGGAGGCGATGTTGAAAAAGGGAGGCATTTTCGAGTGTAAAACCTAGCAACAGTGGCTACTATGGTTTGTGGTTTGTAGAAAGACTTACCAAGAACCATCGACCACCAAATTTGGAGGAAAGTTGTGCCCAAGGTAGTAGAAGATACACACAAAATTTTAGAACAAAAGGAGATCGGATTGGGAGAAATCGACAATAGAAGTGACAAAAATATGAAAAGATTATAGCAGTCTAGGCATAAGTTCTTCTCAGAATCATAGGGCTATGATGAGTCGCCACACCCCTATGGCGAGTCATCACACCCCTGTGACGATAGTGAAGTTAGACTAAAAATTTTTATTTAATTTTTATTTCACGTCTCTACTTTGTAAAATATTTTTTTTGTAAATTATTGTTGTGAATTCATGACTCTTGTACCGTAAATGTTTTTTTTTTATTAAGAGAGTAGCCCTTTGATTATTTGATGATTTAAATAATTTTTAATCATTTCCTTTGTTCGAGTGATGTTTATTTAATTAAAGCAATTTATTGCACTTGTAATTATCTAAAGTTAGATTATTGCATGTCTTAGGGGTCATAACAAGGACCAAGAGGTGACTTATAATCCATTAAGTCTTTAATTAGACCTATAGAATTAGACTATGAGAGTATCTATACCTTAGTAGTCTAATTAATAAAATTAATTTTACATGTGATAAATCTAGTTTTTATAATTGCATTATTTCAGACAAAATAGTTGTACTGAGAAGTGAATTATATTATTAGAAAACCATTAATTGAACTTATGTTTTAAGCTATGAGATTACTTAAATATCACTTGAGAGGTAAACCTATAAAATTAAGCAATGAGTGAATCTTAATTTATTAGGGACTAAAATAAATTACCATGGAACTTAAATACTAGAACAACAAGTCACAAGAGTGAAGATTGGTTTAGTAAAGAGTTGGGCATCCGAGAAGAGGCAACTCTAACTTAGGGTAATTTATCTTTAACAAAATTCAAACAATTGACAAAGAAATTTATTGTTATTTTATCATCAAGTATCAGAGTGGTGAAACATTATCCCGGATTTCTCTTAATAAATTCCATTAGCATTTACTCAATTACTCAATTTCAAATTCCTCTTAAATTATCGATTGGTTAGCTAGTAGGAACACAATTCATTTGTGCTTAACACATAGGTCCCTATGGGTTCGATATTTTTTATTACTTCATCATATCCATGTACTTGCAGACACATCAGCCAGCAACCAATTGACTTCTAGAGAAGCAAGCAAAGCAGAACCCTTCACCCGCGATGTCACCCCGATGTTGCACCAAGCATTCTTCGTCTCCTTCTTTTTTGAGTTAATTCTATCAAGTTTTGTCAACTCGACGATGGCGGAACCACCATCTAGCCCAGTCACCCCTCACCAAAAAATCACAAACATTGTCCAAGGTTTGTAGCAAGGAGCCATGTAGCCATTGTTCCTTGTCAAGCATTCCAACTACAAAGGTAATGTTGGGCCTGTGCATATTTGCAAATACATTTGTAGCAAGGAGCCATGTAGCCATTGTTCCTTGCCAAGCATTCCAACTACAAAGGTAATGTTGGGCCTGTGCATATTTGCAAATACATTAAACTATCAATAATTGCAAAATATGGAATAGATTTCATTTCCTTACATTCTATGTCATTATTTGGATATTACATGATACTAAATATATCTCTCTTTTGAATTAAAACAACACTTGGAGAACATTTGTCTATACAAAATCTCTCAAGAATTCTTTGATATAGTCTTTTTGAGAAAATCTTATTAATCCTCATGACCTATTTTAGAATATTAAAATTCCTATCACATAGGATGTCTCACTCATATCTTTCATTTCAAAATTCATAAAGCGAAAATCTTTAGTCTTATATAATAAACCCAAATCATTAGTAGCAAGCAAAATGTCATCAATATATAGAACTAGAAATATAAACTTACTCCCACTAATCTTTCGATAAATGCACTGATCAATAGGGTTTTCTTGAAAACCAAAAGATGTTATGATATCATTAAACTTAACATACCGTTGTTGGAAAACTTGTTTTAGTTCATATATTAATTTCTTAAGTTTACACACCATGTGACCTTTTCCTTCTATAGATATAGGTTGATCTATGTAAACTTCATTCTTAGGATTTCTATTTAGAAAGATAGTTTTTATATCCATTTGGTGTAACTCTAAATAAAACTAAGTCACTAATGCCATAATTATTCTCAATGAGTCTTGCTTTGTGACAGGTGGAAAATATCTCTTTATAATCTATGTTATTCTTTTGAGTGTAATCTTTGGTAACAACTCTGGTTTTATACCTATTGCTGTATATGCCCTAGGACCTAGTTTTGGTCAACTTATGTACTACTTGACATTGATATTTATATATCATTCTGGCATTGTCATTATCATTGTTTGTCTACACCTGCGAATGTGTACTTACATGATAATGTCCCTGGAGACAGATTAGATCTGTGCTCAAATAATTATCCCCAGTCAATGTACCTTAGTGGATATGGGACAGCTATGGCACTTGTGAGACTGGTATGTGGGCTGGTTAGGCTCGTGGTGCTAACGCAGACACATGGGTATATCATTGTTGGATATACTGGATAGACCCACTATGAGGCTATGAGTTGGTGTCATGAGTTATCCTCATAAGTGATAGGAGATGCATTGATCCCTTGACTTGAGGTCATTGATCATTCTATATGGTTAGAGACTTGCTTTGATGCAACCTAACACCTCGCTGTAGCTGGGAGGTCATAACGGTTGTCATTGAGCATGTCATGACCCATATGAGATGGTAAATGGACAGACATAGGATTTGCCCCTTCCTTAGGGAAGTATGATATCCATGGAGCTCCTCTATGGTTCTATGACTGAAAGTGTATGGCCATACCCAGGTAAGAACCTGATTTAGTCATAGCCATGTGATTGGATGAAAACAAGTGGTGACACACTTGTCCAATCGGATATCAGTTCGGCAAAGAGACTGTAATGCATCTGTACCTAGTTGCGATGATGGGGATGTCGATGTCGATATCCATTCCAATGACATGGGTAGCAGCGATGCACTGCTAGGTGCCACTCACTGCCTGTGGTGACCTTTGGTCAGCACTGCCAGCGTCAGAGGAACCTACAGGGTCGCTCACCTTGATACTTGAGTTCTCGTATTGATCGGGAAGCCTTATGATCGAGTTATTGAATAACTCGGATCTAATTGGGAGATTTCATCAGCGCCAATGGGCCTGATGAGATGGAAGAATGTTATTGGAGCCAAACTTCATTTTTGGCAGGTTGACCCGTATTTGACCTTGGTTGGTCACATTTGAATTAGGGTTGCATTGGATTGGATCCAAGTGATTAATCAACCATGTAATGGAGTTTGGGCTAGCTCATTATCAAATGAGGCCCAATAACAAGTTCTCAGGAAGAGATGAAAGGCTAAAAGGGTATAATGGGGAAAAACATGAACCATTAAGCGCCCAGGGGCATAATGGGGTCATGTTGGCGCCTTTGCTTCATTATGGAAGTAAAGGGCGCCTCCCCTCTCTTCCTTGGATGGAATTCATGCCTTTAAGGCATTGCTTGTGGCGCAAGGCTAGGCCTTGGTGCACAAGGCAAGGCTTGGCAATTATGGATAGGTTGAATGGAGTTTATAGTAAAGTCTTGGAGACTTTCCTTGTCTCAAACCTCCTCATCCTAGCCCTACACTTGTCATGATCTTGGCCCTTCCCTTAACCGCCTCTTGCCCTATATATGTGACCCTAGTCGCCCCCTCTTACAAGTTGTTCATCCTTGGAGGCGTGAACACATCAAGAGGGCGAAAGTAAGGGGCATTGGCGCAACCATCTTCCTCCATCAAACCCTAGCCGCAAGCTTCTTCCTTTCTTCCTCCTTTGGCGCAAGAGAAGTGAAGGCTTGGCGGCATTCTCCCTTTTCTTCTCTTCTTCATCAATTGGTGCTTCTACCTTGGAGGTGGCGCAAGCATTCAAGAAGAGAACTAAGGCTTGGATCTTCTTCCCGAGGCTAGCACCGGGCGTGGAAGAAGAGAACTCAAGAGATCCGTGTGTGTGAGACAGCAGAGGGTGCACACTTGGGCACCTACATCGGCATCACTCAAAATTTCTCTAAGGTATTTCCTAACTCATCGTGTCGACTCTCTTGCTTGCGATCTTCACTGGGTTTTTGGGACCGGCCTGTTTTGGGGACATTCTTCCGCTGTGCAATGAATGTATGTATGCTTATCACTCTGAAAAATTGTAAAATGTCCCCGGGGTTTCCCAACAGTGGTATCAGAGCGACTTGCAAGACTCGAACGATGTTTTATGCTTTTCTTTCATGCTCACATGCCATATCTCTATTTTCGTAAATAGCATGATGCATGGCAATCGATTTTTCTAAAAGTAGAAAAAATTAGGGTTTCTTGTTTCTATCATCCTCTCAATCTCTTTTGGATATTTGGACTATTTTTCTTGTCTGATTTAAAGATCAAAGGCACACGTAATTTTGTCAAGTAGGACGGGCATTGTGTCTTCGGACTGGCCAAGTCTCTTGATCTGACAAAATTGCCAGCTGAAAGGATCTCTGAAATCATCATGAAAAATAAATCGCAATTAACCAAAAGATTTGTGAGAAGAAGATGAGAGAAAGAAACTAGTTTTATGAAAAAGTAAAATTTCAGATTTTATGTTTTTCATGAGCATGTAGAATTGCATGAGTAAATACCTTGATTGTGCATGATGTTGTGATCATTAGTCAAGCCACCTTTGCATTCCTGTGATGTATCCTTGTGAGGCCTGCATGCCGCTTTTCTTTTAACTAAATGGAAGATCAGGGTGGCGCATGTACTTGGAGCTTAGCGCATGCATGAAGCTTGCGCACCTTGAATGGTGGCGCAACAAGCATGAAAGGAAGAAGCACAAGCTTGCTTAGTGGCGCAAGTTAGGCATGGCCGAACCCTTGGGTTTGAGAGCTAGCTAACTTGGCTTCTTGCATGGTGGCGCATCCTCCTTGGAGGAAGACCATGGCATTGGCCGAACCTTTGGGGTCTACCCTCAAGGTTTGAGAGCTAAACCATGAGAGAAGGACCTTGGAGCCAACCTTGAAGTTCAAGCTAGAGGTCGGCTAGGCTAGGTCTTGTTGGTGTATATGCCCTAGGACCTAGTTTTGGTCAACTTATGTACTACTTGACATTGATATTTATATATCATTCTGGCATTGTCGTTATCATTGTTTGTCTACACCTGCGAATGTGTACTTACATGATAATGTCCCTAGAGACAGATTAGATCTGTGCTCAAATAATCATCCCCAGTCAATGTACCTTAGTGGATATGGGATAGCTATGGCACTTGTGAGACTGGTATGTGGGCTGGTTAGGCACGTGGTGCTAACGCAGACA
>JANTFE010006808.1:4320-14484 GCA_027562315.1 Costus pulverulentus
GAAGAGTTTTTAGAAAATACGGCACGGCTATGAAGTATTTCACAGCCGTATTTTACAAAAGAAGGCGTGAATAGTGGTGGCGATCCTTCTTCCCTTGATTTCTCCTTCAATTTGTCTCTTTTCGATCTAAAACTTTTGGTACGTTGTCTCCTTCACCAGGTGATGCTTCAATAGAAAAATCACGGCCGGAGGTCGTCTGAATCGAGCGTGGCGGCGTGGATCACGATTTCTCCCTCCACAGTCAATCAAAATTGGGGCCTTTTGTCTCTCTGTAATCCTCATGTGGAAAGTTCCCCTTTTGCTTCTTACAGCATCGAATATAAACTTCTGGATCATCCGCAATCATCTCCGCAAAAATTGGGCGTTGAAATTGACCTGAGAGTCGCGTTCAAAAACTGAAATACGACAGTGTAATATCTTACGACACATCCATAAAATCCATCGATCATTCTGTTCTGAAATTGCTGAAACATACAGCACTGTAATTTGGTTTAGGCAGTGCCGTAAAATCGGCTGAACTCTCTAGTCAAATTCGTCAGGAAAATACGGCCCGTGTAAATGTTTACGGCAGTGCCGTAATTTTAGGGCAACTTTCTATTGTGAAGACATCTGGAAAATACGGCCCGTAAATCGGTTTATGGCTGTGCCGTAAAATCGGCTAAGGTTTCTGTTCCGAAAGCGCCCCAAAATACGGCCGTGTAAATTCTTACGGCGGTACCGTATTTTAGCGAAAACCTTCTGTTTGGAAAATCACCAAAATACGGCCGTGATCTCGATAATACGGTAGCCGTGAAAAATATGGTATCGTAAAATCCTTTACGGCCCTGCCGTATTTTTGGTTCATTGCCTCGATTTGCGTGAAATTTCTTGGGTGTCTTCTTCTTGATGATGAGAACTCTTCCATGTATTTGATTTTGCCTGAAAACGCATAAAATAGCGTCTTTTTGCCTGAAAAGCATGAAAAACCAAAACAGAAGTAGACTTTGCAATATTTGATGGGTTTAGCCTGGAAACAAGTAAAAGATCCTCAATTTAGCTTGAAAAGGTATCTAAAATGTTGCAAAATATACTACATATTTTGGTGTCATCTGTATGTGGCCGCTTCTGAGGCAGCCAAAGAAGTTGTTTTGATTAGGAAGTTCATTTCTGAACTTCAGGTGATTCCCAGTACAGTGGATCCCATTGAAATCTACTGTGATAACAGTTGAGCAATTGCACAAGCCACGGAACCACGGACACATCAAAGATCCAAACACATACTCAGGAGATTTCACCTGATCAGAGAGATCATAAATAGAGGTGATGTCAAGATTAGCAGAGTTGACACAGAGAACAATCTGGCAGACCCATTGGCTAAGGCTTTGGCGTAGCAGAAGCATGATGGCCACGCTAGAGATATGGGGTTGAGATTTCTCAACCTCTAGGTCTTAGTGCAAGAGGGAGATTGTTGGTGTATATGCCCTAGGACCTAGTTTTGGTCCATTACTGTACTACTTGATGTTGATAGTTTATCATTCTAGCATTGTCATTATCTATATTTGCTTACATCTGCGATTATGTACTTATATGATAATGTCCCTGGAGAAAGATTGGATCTGTGCTCAAATGATTGTCCCCAGTCAATGTACCTGAGTCGATAAGGGACAACTCTAGTACTTGTGAGACTGGTATATGGGCTGGTTAGGCACAAGGTGCTAACGCAGGCATATGGGTATATCAGTAGTGGATATACTGGACCGACCCACTGTGAGGCAATGACTTGGTGTCACGAGTCATCCTCACAAGTGATAGGAGATGCATTGATCCCTTGACTTGAGGTCATTGGTCATTCTATATGGTTAGGGATATGCTTTGATAAAACCTAACGCCTTGCCGTAGTTGGGAAGTAATAACGGTTGTCATTGGGCATGTCATGACCCATATGAGAAGGTCAATGCACAGACATAGGATTTGCCCCTTCCTAAGGGAAGCATGATATCCATGGAGCTCCTCTATGGTTCTATGACTGAAAGTGTATGACCATACCTAGGTTAGACTTGATTTAGTCATAGCCATGAGATTGGATAGAAACAAGTGGTGACACATTTGGCCAATCGGATATCAGTTCGGCAAAGAGACTGTAATGCATCTGTACCTTGTTGCGATGATGGGGATGTCGATGTCGATATCCATTCTGATGACTTGGGTAGCAGCGATGCACTGCTAGGTGCCACTCACTGCTTGTGGTGACCTTAGGTTAGCACTGCCAACGTCAGAGGACCTACAGGGTCGCATACCTTGATACTCAAGTTCTTGTATTGATCGGGAAGCCTTATGATCGAGTTATTTGATAACTCGGATCTGTTTTGGAGATTTCATCAGCGCCATTGGGCCTGATGAGATGGAAGAGATTTATTGGAGCCAATTTCCATTTACGGCATATTAACCATGGTTAGCCCAGTTTGACCTCGGGTTAAATTGGATTGGATCCAAGGGCTAGGTTAACGTGTATGATGGACCTTGGGCTGGGCCCATTGAAAAGTTGGGCTCACTGGGCTCAAGGAGAAAGGGAATTGTAGGCGTGTGCTTAACCCTGGTTAGACTAGGGTTAACGCCTATAAATTTGAGATTAATCATGTAAGGATTAATTAATTAATTGGAACCCTAATTGGATTAGGACTAATTAATTAAATAATTATGGGCTGATTTATTTGAATTAATTAGAGTCCTAATTCGATTAGGATTTAATTAATTAAATAAATAATTATAGTCCTAATTAGATTAGGACTTGACCATGATCAAACACCCACATGAGTCCTAATTGGATTAGGACTTGATTCCCTATTTTCTCTCCTAGCCACCCAATTCTATTGAATAATAACCACACATTAGCCGCCTATGATCTCTATAAATAGAGACCTTGGCCGCCCCTCTTGACACGACATTATCTCATGGAGGCGTGATCAAGAGAGGAGGCAACATAGTGAGGGCGAGTGGCTTGTTCTTCCTCTCCATAGCCGCAAGCACCTCTTCTCTTTTCTTCTTGGCGCAAGTGAGGGAAGCCCTTGTGGTCTTCATCATCTTTTCCTCCCTTGGCGTAAGAGAAGAAAGGAAGTGGCGGCTTCATCTCCTTCCACTTCTTCCTTGGCGCATACACCTTAGAGGTGGTGCATACTTGAAGAAGGCGACCAAAAGGCTTGGATCTTCTTCCCGAGGCTAGCACCGGGTGTGGAAGAAGAGAGCTCGAGGTGTCCGTGTGTGTGAGACTGCAGAGGGCACATGCTTGGGTGCCTCTACGACATCAGCCTCATCTTGCTCAAGGTATTTTCTATCTAATCGTGTTGACTCCCTCGCATGCGATCTTCACTGGGTTTTTGGGACCAGCCTATTTCGGGGGTATTCTTCCGCTGGGCAATGTGTTTGCTTCTCTGAAATTTTGTAAAATATCCCCGGTGTTTCCCAACAAATCTTTCCCTGGTTCACATCAATATTAGCTTTAGCTGTGGCCAATAGAGGTCTACCCAGAATGATAGGATTTCTAGAATTTACCTCCATGTCTAACACTACAAAATCTACAGGAATGAAAAACTTACCAATTTGTACAGGGACATTCTCTAATATGCCTACAGGATACTTTACCGATGAATCCGCGAGTTGTAAGGATATGGATGTATACTTTAGCTCTCCAAGATTTAGTTTCTTGTAAGTAGAAAGAGGCATTAGACTCACACTTGCACCAAGGTCACATAAGGCTCGGTCAAAAGAGGCATTAGACTCCTAACATGCAATTCTAGGGTTCCAAATTCTCAAGCAATTACCTTTCGGTCTCAATCAAAAATTCTAAGAACATAATTAATAACATGAACTTATAGAGAGTCTAAGCACACTTATCACATGAGCAAAATCATCATGTTAATATTAAACTCAACGAAATAGTAAAATTAGTCATCTAGTCATTAAAAATCAAATGAACTACTCCCCCATGTCCCAAGAGTTGTTTAAGCTATCATGGTAAAGGAGTTACAGAATCCCATGGTTTTAGAAGATCGAAAATTGAAGGAAAAAAAGGAGTTTAGAAAATACAGCACGACTGTGAAGTATTCACAGCCATAATTTCCAATTTGAGGCGATGAACAGTGTCGGCGCCTCTTCTTTCCTTGATTTCTCCTTCAATTGGTCTCCTCTTTGACTGGAACTTCGGGCACGTCGTCTCCTCCTTCAGATGAAGCTTCAATATGAAAATCACGGTCGGAGATCGTTTGGATCGAGCACGGTGGCGAAACCCTAGGCGGCGGCATGGATGACGATTTCTCCCCCGACAGTGGATCAAAATTGGGGCTTTTCGTCTGTGCGTAATCCTCTTGTCCTAAAACTCTCTTCTATTTCTTACGGCATCGAATATAAGGCCTTCGATCATCCACAATCAACTCTGCAAGAATCGGGCGTGGAATTTGACATGGCGTCGCGTTCAAAACAAGAATTACGGCAGTGTAATAGTTCACGGCACTGCCGTAAAATCGGTCGAGTCTTCTGTTCTGATGTCGTTTGGGAAATACGGCACCGTAATCTGATTTACGGTAGTGCCGTAAAATTGACTGAACTCTCTGTTCGGAAGTGTCTGGAAATTACAGCCCGTGTAGTTTCTTACGTTGGTGCCATAAAATCGGGTGAAGTTTCTGTTCGGAAGCTCTCCGAAATACGGTACCGTAATATTGCTTACGGCAGGTGCCGTAAAATCCAAAAATCTTTCTGTTCAGAAACTTCTAAAAATACGACAGGGCTCGGATTTTACGGTACTGTCTAGAATTACGGTATCGTAAAATGGATTACTTCACTGCCGTAATTTGCTGACTCGCTCCGTTTTACGTGAAACTTCATGGGTGATTTCCTCTTGATGATCGTAATCCTTCTATGCATTTGATTTTGCTTGAAAATGCCAAAAAATAGTGCTTTTTTACCTGAAAACCATGAAAAACCATAATAGAAGTAGACTTTGCAATATTCAATGAATTTATCATGAAAACAAGTAAAAGATCTTCAATTTAGCATGAAAAGATATCAAAAATGATACAAAATATACTATATATTTTGGTGTCATCAAAGACAACACCCCAGAAGTTTATGAGGAGATCACCCGATAAATTTCACGCAAATCGAATCAACTGACCAAAATACGGTAGTGCCGTATTTTATATTACGGTACCGTATTTCCGTAGGATACAGTAATCTCGGAGCACCTGCCATAATTTGGTAGATTTCATATTAGAGACTTTTTGTGAGTTTACGGTACTGCCGTAAAGAATTACACTTCCATATTTTCTAGACATTTTCGACCAGAGAGTTCAGCCGATTTTACGGCAGTGCCGTGAAGCATTTTATGGTGTCGTATTTCCAAGAGAAGTTGAGACCAGGGAATTTTTCTGAAATTACGGCACTGCCATAGTTTGGAGCGCATTCAGAACAGAATAAATAGCTAAAATTATGGCACGGCCGTAAAATATTTTATGGTACTGTATTTTGGGAAATTTTTGACCAAAAAACTGCAAAGAAAATACAGCACTACCGTATTTTATACGTGGACGCTCGAGTTTTTCGGGTTGAAATTTGCACGTACCATAACTTTTGATCCTGACCTCCAAATTGAAATTCGAAAGTTGTTGTTGACTCGACTTTAAGAGGAAAGATACAAGAAGTGAAAGAATGAATTTTTATCGAGTATTGAGGGAGCAATCGACAGAGAGGCCGTTAGGGTTTGTCCTCACGCAGATAGGCGTAAAGGACACCTCAGGCTGTGATTTTCACTCAGAAGCTTTGCTTGGAGGAGAAGACAACACCCCAGAAGTTTCAGAGGAAAATGTGATTGATCGGAAGAGAAATCAACAAAATCGGTGGTGATAGCACTATTCATCGAGTTCTACTGCAAATTACGGTTCTGTAATTTCATCACAGCACCTGTTTTGTAACTTTTCTTCTTCCCTTCTTCGATTTTTGACACTTTGAAAACATGCTTTATTGTAATTCTTCTTCCATGCAAGCTTAAACATCTTTGGGACATGGGGTGTAATCCCCTTTGATTTCTTAATGATTAGATGACATTATGTTTGTCAGGATAGTTTGATTATGATAATTCTACATATGTGATTGTTTTTCTTTGCTTCTCCATAGATCGATGTTATTATTCATGTTTTAGAGTTCTCACAATAAGGACCGAAAGGTGATTTGCTTGAGAACTTGGAACCCTAGAATTGCATGTTTGGAACTCTCATAGGTTAGTTCTTAATTATTTGATTTTAGTGATCTTATTGCCATGATGATAATTTAAATCTAGGGTAGAGTCGAGTTGTCAAACGTAGAGATCTTGCACGAAAGTGAGGATCGAAATGTTAGAGAACCATAAGTAGAACTTGTGTTGAGTCTCGGATGCACGAAAGTGATGCTTGAGATTTCACTCGAGACAATCAACTTAGAATTCGGATGCACGAAAGTGATATTTGAATTCTTTGATTGATAATTTACTTACCTTTAGCGTTGGAATAGATCTTGCGCGAAAGCGATGATTGATCCCTGCATGATTGTCTGCACGAAAGTGAGATAATCCTTTTATGAAGTAAATTAAGTCTTTATCATGATAAGATTAGTCTGACGACCTTTTATTTAAATCTAGTCATTAGAATCAAGCAGGATGAAACCCTTGTCCCAATATCTCTCTCTGATTTTCTGATTTCATGTATTTTTCATCATTGTTTTGCTATTATCGAGTTGCTTAGCTAGTAAGAATACAACTATTTGGTATTTAACAATAAGGTCTCTTTGGTTCGATATCTTTCTTTATTACTTCGAGTATCCGTGCACTTGCGGAGCACAACAGAGATGCGATGTACGCTTCCCGGCGGCGATGAAAAACTCAATTTCTCCCTCGATAGTGGATCAAAATTAGGGCTTTCGCCCTTGGCGTGTTCTCCTCCTAGGAGGCTCTCTTTTTCCTTCTTACAACTTTGAATTTAAGGGCCGGGATCGTCTGCAATCGATCACGCAAAAATCAGGCTTCAGTTTGACCGTGGAAGTCGCGATCCAGAAATAGAATTACGATGGTGAAATCCATTACAGCAATGTCGTATTTTCTTCAAAGTTCTTCTGTACAGTTTTTGACAAGAATTACGGTACCGTGTAATGTTTTTTGATAGTGCCGTAATTTATGGAAATCTTTCGGGTCAGAAGTTGCTTCAAAATACGGCACCGTGATTTTAGTTACGGTAGTGCCGTAATTTCTCCAAAAACTTCTTTATGGAAATCACCCAAAAAAGGGCAGTGCTGCAGAATTACGGTAGTACTTGGAAATACGGTACCGTAATTATTATTACGGTAGTGCCCTAATTTGGGTTTTGGCTCCGATTCGCATGAAATTTATCATGTAACTTCTTCTTGATGATAGGAATTCTTTTGTATATCTGATTTTGCATGAAAATTCTTTAAAATCGTACCTTTTTACCTGAAAATCATCAAAAACCAAAATAGAAGTAGATTATGAAATATTTGATAAAAAAAGGCACAAAAATAAGCAAAGTACTATAAATATGACAGAAAAGACCAATGAAATGACACAAAATATAAAATAAATATTGGTGTCATTAATGGCACCGTGATTTTAGTTACGGCAGTGCTGTAATTTCAGTGAAACTTTCTGTACAAAATCATCCCAAAATACAGCAGTGCTCTGATATTACGGTAGTACTCGAAATTATGGCACTGCCGCAATTTGGTATATGGCTTTGATTTGCGTGAAATTTATCATGTAACCTCTTCTTGATGATGGGAATTCTTCTATGTATCTGATTTTGCTTGAAAATGCCTTAAAATCGTACCTTTTCACCTGAAAATCATCAAAAATCAAAATAGAAGTAGATTCTGCAAAGTAGTATAAATATGACACAAAAAGAGCAATGAAATGACACAAACTATACAATAAATTTTGGTGTCATCACATGCCTGTAATGTTAGAGAAAAGATAAAACTAAGAGGATGAGACCTGAAAAACCCTCAATCAAAAATATCAAGTCTGGATAGACTTCTAACTAATAGCCCTCATCAAGCTATCGATCAGTGGTGTTGTGCACTGTTTTCCACCCTCGTGGGATACACCCACTTATATTTAGAAGGTGCATGGTGATAATGGTTTCCCCAGTCCAATTTTAACCTGGACGTGTCTTCACTAGGAAACTCATTGGCCCTGGGCATAACGGTTAGGAATGGACTTGACTAATTTTTCACATGTGTTGGCCACATGGTGGAACTCTATAGGTGTCGTTGAGAGGTTAGGGTTTTATGTTTATCTAGCCCTCATTGGACATGAAATGCCTAGACTATCTCAATAAGGGGAATTTTCAAGTGCCATCGGCCGGCATGGCCACCTTAAGAAGCATGAGTCACTTTGTGCATCTCATCTCACCCTCGTGGCACATGAAGCCTCATGTGGAATAAGGATCTCATCTCACTAGTAAATTGTGAATTTCCCAATTGACTTTGTGGGTTGTCAATTCGATTAAAATAGTGGGAGCCATAATCATTTAATACAAGTCCAGATTAAATAATTCGAAGTAGTACTAATCTGCCTTTCTTGGTTGTTGTAGATCAAATGGCAACGAACAATAGCGAGTTATCACTATGATCCCTTCTTGAGAAGGATAAGTTGGTTAGATCTAATTTCATAGACTGGCATCGAAACTTGAGGATAGCCCTCAAGCTCGAGAAAAAGTTGTATGTCCTTGAGCAGCCTCTTCCTGTGCCTACTGCGCCAAATGCCTGAGTGGCAGACAGGGATGCATTTAGAAAGCATTAGGTTGACTCTATGGAAGTGGCATGTCTCATGATAGGCACTATGGCACCTAAACTTTAGATGCAATATGAGGAGCAGAATGCTTTTAAAATGATAACTTATTTGAAACAGATGTTTGAGGCTCAGGCTAGGACTGAGAGATATGACATTGCCAAAGTAGTCTTTCAGTGTAAGTTATCTAAGGGTGCACCTGTGGGACCCCATGTACTCAAGGTAATTGGGTATGTGGATCATCTCAAGAGACTGGCACACACCATTGATAACGAGCTGGTCACAGACCTTATTCTGCTGTCCTGCCCTCTAGCTTCATTCCGTTTATCATAAATTTTAACATGAACCGGATTGAATGCACTAGGGAGGAACTCTTGAATATGTTCCAGAAAACTGAGCGAGAAATAGTTAGACCAAACCCAACTCTGTACTTTTGGTTCCTATAACTAAGAAGATGAAAAAGAAGGGTAAGGCACATGCTAAGGGCCGTGCCAAGGGTCTAACCAAAGCACTAAAAATGACGGCTAGGAAAACAAAGGAACAGAGGTGCTTCCACTGTGGCGAGCAGGGTCATTGGAGGGGGACTACAAGCAACTTCAGAATGAGGAGAAAAAAAGGCAAAGCCTTGTCTTCTAGCTTAGGTATTTATGTTACTGATGTCAACCTTTCTACTTTTATGTCATGGGTATTGGATACAGTTTGCAGAGCTCATATTTGTACAAATATACAGGAGCTCAATAAATGTATATCGTTGCGGCATAGAGAGATTGACCTATGAGTTGGAAACAGCGCACAGGTTGCTGTTGTTGCTATAGGAATTTTGACACTCTCCCTGCCTTTTGGACTTCAATTAGAGTTAGATCATTGCTATTATGTATCTTCACTTACTAAAAACATTGTATCCATTCCTTTCTTGGCAAAGAAAGAATTTAAATTTGAAATAAAAGATAACACTTGTTCTTTTTCATTTGCAAATATGTTTTATGGGAAGGGTACTTTGTGCATTAGGTAATATGTCCTGGACATGGATAGCTCTATATGTAAAATAAATAACAAAAGAATTAAACTGAGTGGTTTAGTGGGTGCTTTCCTTTGGCATTGTCGATTAGCCCATAAAAATAATAATTGCATTCAACAACTCTATGAAAATGAGTTGTTGGATTCAACCTCCTCGGAGGAGTTTGATACTTGTGAGCCTTGTTTATTTAGGAAAATGACAAAAGCGCAATTCCCCAAGACAAGTGAGAGGGTAGGAGGTTGTTGGGGTATGCCCTTAAGGCTAATGTTTGAGGCCTTGGGATTGTATAAGTATCATGTAATAAACTCTTATGTTTATAAAAGGCATGGTTGTTATTCAGGTT
>JANTFE010006808.1:14584-48708 GCA_027562315.1 Costus pulverulentus
TTTTAGCAAGTTGATCATATGTTCATTCAAACGATCCTTATGAAACCCTAATTCCGCTGCCAAAAGAATTTACATGCGCCACTTTAGGGCTTCGCTCCCCCTTGAAGGGGACTTTCACTTTTATCATATTCTGGGGTGTGAGGCTTATGTCAAACGTCAGGCTTCTAGCAAGCTAGATCCCATATCTAATAAATGTGTATTTATTGGGTATCCAAAGGAAACAAAAGGATACTACTTCTCTATCCTTACCAAGAACAAAGTCTTTTGTTGCGCGGGGTGCTGTCTTTCTATAGAAAGAATTTCTCATGATAGGGAGGAAGTTTGACTTGGACGAGGTCCAAGTGCAACCACAAGACACATAGATGGAACTTGAGCCACCTGCACTGGTTGCTGGGCAACTAGTGGCTTAGACACAGGTCCCACATAGGTCTAGGAGGATTCGTCATGCACCTGAGAGGTATGAGTCACTAACGACCCAACATGATGGGATCTTCAACATTGAGGATGAGCACAGGACCTATGATGAGGCGGTCGCTGGACTGGACTCCGAGAGATGGCTTGAGGTCATGTGATCTTAGATGGACTCCATATCGACTAACCATGTATAGGATTTGGTTGAACTGCCTGATGGGATAAAACCCATAGGCTGTAAATGGGTCTTCAAAATGAAGCCTGACATGGATGGCAACATAGTTACCTATAAGGGTAGACTTGCGGCTAAAGGTTTTAGACAGGTTCATGGGGTGGACTATAATGAAACCTTCTCGCCAGTTGCTAGGCATATCATGACTATGAGATATGGCAGATAGATGTTAAGATAATGTTCATTAATGGGAAGCTGACAGAGGATGTGTATATGACGCATCCTGATGGCTTCATCCATCCTACAGAGGCCCACATTGTCTGCAGGCTAAAGAAATCCATTTATGGATTAAAGCAAGCATCTCGAATTTGGAATCTTGGCTTTGATGAGTTAGTAAGAGATTATTGTTTTATCAAAAGCGAAGATGATGCCTGTGTGTACATAAAATTAATGGGAGCTTGGTGACTTTTCTGGTCTTGTATATCGATGACATACTGCTCATCAGAAATGACATCCATGGTCTTTAGTCTATAAAGACATGGTTGGGAAAGTGTTTCCACATAGAGGACTTAGGGGAGGCCACCTATATCCTATGCATGATGATTTACAGGGATAGATCCAAGAGGCTCCTAGCCCATAGTCAGAGTACCTACATTGATATGGTCTTGAAGAGATTCAACTTGGAACAATCCAAGAAGGGATACCTTCTACTGAGACATGGCCTTATTCTCTCAAAGTGCTAGTATCCCACCACATAGGCTGAGAGGGAAGACATGAGTGAAGTGCCCTATGCTTCCGTAGTAAGTTCGATCATGTATGCGATATTGTGTACTTGAGCAGATGTGGCTTATGCAGTGAGCATAACCAGCTAATACCAATATAATCCAGGTCTGCAGCACTGGATGGCTATAAAGAACATCCTGAAGTATCTGAGAGGAACTAAAGATTTGTTCTTGGTCTATAGGGGACAAATAGAGCTCAGTATTCAAGGCTACATAGATGCGTCATTTTAGTCTGACCCTGATGACTTTAGATCACAGGCAGACTATGTGGTGAAGTTGAATGGAGGCACTATTTGCTGGAAAAGCTTCAAGCAATCCACCATTGCAGATTCTATGATCAAGGCTGAGTATGTCGCCACTTCTGAGGCAGCCAAAGAAGTGGTTTGGATAAGGAAGTTCATTTATTAGCTTCAGGTGGTTCCAACTGCTGTGGATCCCACTAAGCTCTATTGCGACAACAATGGCGCTATTGCACAGGCAAAAGAACCACGGTCTCATCAAAGGTCCAGACCCATACTCAGGAGATTTCACCTGATTAGAGAGATCATTGACCGAGGTGATATAAAGATTAGTAGAGTTGACATAGAGAACAATCTAGCAGGCCCACTAACCACAACTTTGGCACAGCACAAGCCTGATGGTCATATGAGGGACATGGAGTTGAGACTCCTCAACCTTTAGGTCTAAGTGCAAGTGGGAGATTGTTGGTGTTTATGCCCTAAGGCCTGTTATTGGTCTATCTTTTGTAGTACTTGACAATCATATTTCATATATATCATTCTGGCATTGTCGTTATTATGCTTTGTTTACATCTGCTGTTGTGTATTGATGACACAAAAATTCATAGTATATTTTGTGTCATTTGATGGGTCTTTTGTGTCATATTCTTGCTATTTTACTTATTTTTAAGCCTTATTTATCAAATATTGCGGAATCTACACTTTTTCTCATTTTTCATCATTTTCAGGTAAAAAGTGCCTAATTTTGATGGATTTTGAAAGATCTGAGTGCACGAATGAATTCCAGACGTCGAGACGAAATTGCCCGTCAATTTTCATGCAAATTGGAGATAGTCATAAAATTACACCCCTGCCGTAATTATTTTTACAGGTGTAATTTTCTGCCCAGATTACACCATTGCCGTGACAATTTTTACAGGTTGTAATTTCCTGGAGATTCTACACAGAAGAAATTATGGCACTGCCGTAATGATTTTTACAGGCCATAATTTCTGCACAGAAATATAGAGAAGAAATTATGGCACTATCGTAATATTTTTAACGGGCCGTAATTATAAAGATGCCGAGTCTTTCGCAGCCACTCCAAAGCCCGATTTTTAGATGCAAAATTAGAAGATCCAGGGTACCAATTCAAAAACCGTAAAAAGAGTAGTGTTCTATAAATCGAGGAGAAGGTTTGAGGACTTGGAGGATTTAATTTCATCAACTATCGAGGGAGAAATTGAGAAGGGCATCGCTAGGGCTCGGCCTCTCACCGAGAGGCGTAGAGGCTACCTCAGGCAACGAAACTTACAGGAAAGCTTCATCCATAGGAAAGGAGGATACACCGAAAATTTTAGATCGAAAGGAGTTCGATCAAGGGAGAAATCAATGAAACAAGTTTCAGGCAGAAGAAGTACTGTAGCAACCTAAAAATTTGCAAAATCATGGGCTGTGAAATTTTTCACTCCCCAGTGATTATAGTAAACCATTTTTCTCTCTTTTTCTATATTTTTATGAATATTTATTATGCTCCTATGACTTTGGTAGCGTAATTCTTTCCTTGGTGCATGGGGGTTTAATCCCCTTAATTTCATAATGGCTAGATAATCTTTATTTCATCAGGATGCTTTTGTTATGATATTTCTACTTAAGTGATGATTGTCTTTAATCCTTTTTTGTTTTATATTGTCAACATGTATTGGAGTTTTTGTGATATGGACTAAAAAGTGACTTGCAAATCTTGGAACCCTCAAATTGATATTTAGGAACTCATCGTAAGAAATTAGGTTTGTTCTTATTCCTATATTTTAGAAGTTTATTGACTTATTGATAATTCTGATATAGGGAGAATTAATGAGTTAAACATGAAGATATTGTAAGAAATTAAGTATCGGATCATTGGAAAACCTTAAGTAGAACTTGTGAAACTAAAATATGAAAATATTTAGTTTTCACTTGAGACATCGATATAGAGATTGGATGCATGAAAGTGATCTTAAATTTCCTTATCGAGATTTACTTATCTTTAGCATTGAATAAATCTTGTGCAAAAGTGAGGATTGTTCTTTATAAATTGTTAGCTGTTGTGTCCGCAAGTGTACGGATACTCGAAGTAATAAAGAAAGTATCGAATCCATAGGGACCTATGCTGCTGAGTACCGAATAATTGATTTTTCACTATCTAGGCAATCAAAATAGTGTAAACTAGCAAACGAAGACCAAAGCGCTAAAATGGAATTATCAGAGATAGAAGCTGGGACTAGGGTTTCATTCACTTTAATTTTTATGACTAGACATGAATAGAGATTTCATCAGTTTAATTTCAACATGACAAAGATGCAATTTACTTGAATAAAAGGATTATCTCACTTTCGTGCAGACAACCATGTAGGGATAAATCTTCGCTCTCACGCAAGAGTTGTCCCAATCCTAATGATAAGCAAATCATCAACTGAGAACTCAAGGATCACTTTCGTGCATCCGAGTTCTAAATCGATAATCTCTAGTGGAATCTCAAGGATCACTTTTGTGCGTGCGAATCTCGACACTAGTTTTACTCAAGGTTCTCTAACATTCCGATCTTTGCTTTCGCACAAGATCTCCACGTTTGAAAGCTTAGACTCAATCCTAGATTTATATCATTATCATGGCAGTTAGCTTACTAGAATCAAACAAACAAGAACTAACCTAAAAGGGGTTCCTATCATGCAATTCTAGGGTTCCAAATTCTCAAGCAATTACTTTTCAGTCAATAGCGAAAATTCTAAAACACAAATAGTAATATAGACATGAGGAGAATCTAAGGACAAAACATCACATGAGTAAATCATCATGCTAAGATTAAACAAGATGAAATAATAGAAAGATAGTTATCTAGTCATTAAAACTCAAGTGAATTACTCCCCCATGTCCCAAAAGAGGTTTAAGCTATCATGGAGGGAAGATTACAATGATTCATGATGAAGAAAATCGAAATAGAGGAGGAGTAAAAATTACGGTACGGCCGTAAAGATGTTTACGGCCGTAATCTAGGCGAACAACGGCGGTGCTCGGTTTTCTGGTGATTTCTCCTCCGTCTGATCTATGATCACGTTGAAACTTTAGGGGTGTCTTCTTCTCCTCTATGCGTAGCTTCCACTCAAATTTCATGGCCGGAGATGCTCGGAATTGGTCGCGGCGGCGTGAACTCAGATTTCTCTCTAGCGGGTGGATCAAAATTGGGGCTTTTGGTGTGCTTGGCTTCGTCTCGTCGATGGCTCTCTTTCTCCTTCTTACACCTTCCCTTTTAAACGCCTGGATCGTTAGAAGTCATCTACGTAAAAATCAGTCTTTTGAGTTGACCGAGAAAGTCGCGAGCAACAATGAAATTACGATCGTAATGATCCATACGGTAGGGCCGTAATCTTGACAGCGAGCTCTCGCATGAAATTCTTCTGGGAATACGGTATCGTATTGTTCTTTACGGTAGTGCCGTAATGTGAACAATCTTTTGGGTGGAAAATCAACTAGAATTACGGTGTCGTAGAGAGGATTACGGTAGTGTCATAAGCGTCTCAAAGTATCGGTCCAAAAATGCCTATTAATTACGGCACCGTAAAGATATTTACGGCTGTGCCGTAACATTCATCGATTCTCTACCCGATTAAAGCTCCAAATTACGATACCGTAAAGCATTTGTTGGGGGTGCCGTAATTTTCTCTGAAGCTCCAAATCTTCTGAAATTTGACGTGTGATCTTCTTTTGATGTTGTGAGTTTGATTATGCACTTGGATTGCTCGAAATTGACTGAAAAATATGCCTTTTTTCCTGAAAATCATCAAAATTAAAAAAGAGTGTAGATTCCACAGATATTGATAAAATATGGCGTAAAAATAAGCAAAGTCTATGAATATGACTCATAAATATCAATAAAATGGCATAGAAATCACGATGAATTTCGGTGTCATCATCAGCGTGAAAGCGAGATAATTTCTTTATGAAGTAAATTGCATCTTTATCATAATAAGAATAAACTGACGAATACTTAATTATATGTAGTCATTAAAATTAAGGTGGATGAAACCCTAGTCCTAGCTTTTCTCTCTAATTATCTGTACGCTTTCTGATCATTCGCTTACGTCATATACAATTGCTTAGCTAGTGAGAAAATAACTATTCGGTACTTAACATGTAGGTCTCTGTGGCTCGATATCTTTTTATTACTTCGAAGTATCCGTGCACTTGCAGACACAATAAGTTTTTAATACAGCAGGCTCAAACTTTGCTTGTCCTCAAGCAAATGAATAGAATAAAGAACAATACTAAGTATGCAAAATATGCTCTTTTATGAAAAATAAATTTCTAAAATATAATCACTTATGAAATATTCCACCAACTGTTACACAAAATTTCAGATAAATACACTGTCCTCCGAATTTAATCTTTAAGATTCACAACTTTGATCAAATAATATTTCACAACTCGAATAATAAATAGAATCCCAGTCTCATGAATTCACCCAAGTTTCAGTTTAATTCTATCATACCTTTGTTTACAGGAATAGGATATCCAAAAATTTTTTCCACTCAAAATCCTTCTCTTTTTTTTTGGCATGTACCAACATAGATACACACTTTTTATTTAGACTTCAACTCTTATCTTCGATACCACTACCAATTTTATGCAGTGCCAAGTAGATGAGTCATTCTCTCTTTCTCCCTCTCTTTTTTACAGACTTCAACCCATATCTTCGGTACCACTACGAATTTTACACAATGCCAAGTAGGGGAGTCTCTCTCTCTCCTTTTGGATTTTGGATTCTTTCTTCCCAACAAATAGTAAGATAAGCTAAACATCAACTAGTCTAATCAATTGACATCAATTCAAAAATTACACATATATGCTCATTTTATTCAAGAAAGATGTTTCACTCTTAGATTGCACTTATCAAACAACATACCTACCCAAAACCATATGCATCAATCAATGAAGCATTTCAACAAGTAGATATATATTGAAGAAATAAATTCAGCATAATAGTTATATCTCCATTCATAGGCATTGACATGCATAAACATTTATCATCATAGAAAAATCCACCCTTCTAGGAAAAACATATCATCAAATTAAAAGTTTTACAATCATCAATCTTATCATATCCATAAAACCAATTTAAAAAACATGTAGACTTACATAGATGCGGCTAGGTCCAAAGATGCACGTTTTGAAAATTTTACCTGTCCAATTTTTAGATAGAAAAGGCTCAGCCCAAAAATTATTTCTAACTTTAGCAAAAATATAATATTTTTCTCAAGGGTAATTATAGAAATCATCGGTGGTTCAGGAGGATGCCGGTGGAAAGAGATGATGTGGAATACAAGCCGGTGGAAGAGCTACTAGCGGTGAAGATGATGAGTCGCCGATGGCAAAAGTGATGATGAGTAGTCTCCAGTGGCCTGTTGGACACTACAGTCCTGGAGGCGAAGTCGCCGGCTGCCTGGTGGCAAGAAATAATACTGCACAGCTAAAAAAAATCAGAGTCACTAAATGTTGATTCTGCTACAAAAATAAAATCAATAAATAAAATCAATGGAAACATAGGCAGCAGAAGAAGTAAGTGGATGCTGGTGGTGCTCGGTAAATTTTTCTGGTGGACGGTGATGTAGTAGATTGCTGGCTAGGAGATCTGAAGATGGCGAGTGCTAAAGAAGCGGCAGTGGCTGGTAATTAGAGGCACTGCAAATCTGGAGAACAAGCTGCAGGCAGCTGGTCTTGGAGAAGATACCGCAAGTGGTGGCTGCTGAAAGAAGGTTCTTGGAGTAGCAACTATGGCAGGAGCAGAAATAGAGGTTGTTGGCTGCTCAAAATAGGGGTTGAAAGACAAAAGAAGTAGTAGCAAGTTGAAAGCAAACAGAGCAGCCACTGATTCATTTACGAAAAGTAGCTATACCTGAGAATAAGATTTAATGATCCATAAAGAAAATAGAAAAAACCAAATTGTAGAATAAAATTTGTTCTTTTTCAGACGTATGAAAAATAAATTATCAATATTTGTCAGGAATTTAGGGTATTAACAGAAAGAGGGCTAATCAGATTACTAAATTAAAAATTGCTCAAAAATTAATCTGACTTCAAAAGTTGCCATGCTTCCTAGAATGGTTTGAAAATATTTTAATGAAAACAACTAATCCACGAGATAGAACGAAACATGTTCTCCCTATTTTATGTGAAAGATCAGGGTTACAACTCATTAAAGTATCTTAAGTACTTGCATCAAAGATGCTAATCAGATCAGTAAATAAAACTGACTACAGGAATTAATTAGTTACCAAAAGATGCTGTGTGTTATAGGATGATCCATGGACTTTCAATTTAATAAAAATATCCAAATAATAGTAAAATATGAGTTCTTCCAAATTGTGCCAAAGATCAAAAGTTTTACCACTCTAGTTTCTTAAAATCACTGCAAGAACATACCTAATCAGATAAGCAGAATGTAGTTTTTTTTAATAATGAGTGTAAAAATAATTACGGCAGTGCCGTAAAACATTATGGTTAAAAATAATGCAAACATACGGCCTGTAATAATAATTACGCTACTGCTGTATTTTTTGTCATAAACTTCAAAGATCATGGGTTTCATCCTAAAAAAATTTCAGATTCAACTACAAAGAAGAAAAAGAAAAATTATTTAATAAAATAGAAAAACTAAAGTAAGAGTGCTTGGGTTGGCTCCCAAAAAGTGCTAATTTTTAGGTCTATAGGTTGACTGAAACCCAAATATTATGGCGAAGCAGGTGGATCAGTACCATAGTAAATATCATACTTTTTTTTGCATTTATGTTGCCCTAAAAGTTTAGCCACTAATCCAAACATCCAAAATTTCATGTAAATCACGATCGACATGACTTTCTCAAATATGCAGAAATGAAAATCAAAATTTTCAATTCCACTCCAAGGGTATTCAATGATCTTTCTATATTTATCAGAAAGCAAAATCATTAGTCCTTTCTTCAAATTTATATCTTCAATTGCAATAGGACTTCGAACAAAAGATTCAAGTATTGGGTCATCAAAATAATTTTTTTGTCTCACATTAGGTTCCTCAATAAAGCATAATTTTTTCAAATAAATCGGAAGGTTGATCAGTAGATATGGTCAAAACATCATAGTCAAATTCATCAACATTCACAATTTTTAAATCCTTTTTAAGTTCCTCATTCCCTTCATCAAATAATTTATCAATTTCAAAATTACCATCAAAATCAAAATGAGACTTTTCAAAATCAATATCCTCATACCTTTCATCAGATAATTTATCAAAATAATCAATTTTAGAATCATCAAAATCAGAGTGCGATTCATTAATATTTGCAAAAGAATCAATTTTAGAATTAATAGAATCTGATCTAACAAAAAATAACTTATCATCAATTTCAAAATTATCACTAAGATCAGAGGGGGACTTTTGTAAATCAATTTCGTCAGATTTAACCACAAACAATTTATCATCAAAAGAATCAATTTCATAATTATCAGAATGATAGTGAGAATTTTCAAAATCAATTTCAGAATCACGAGAATCAATTTCCTCAGTTTTTAAATCAAATTCAGTTAAACTACCTTGTGCTATTTGGGTTTCTAGCATTTCAGAATAAGCACTCATGTGCCTCCTCACTATGTTTCATAAACTTTTCAAACATTATCTCTAAGCTAGATTTTTTCAGTATCCTGAAAGTATGGTTCTGAAATATAGTTTGAGCAATCATTATAGAAAGAATTTTGGCGATTTTCCCATCTAGAATTATACAAATCATTTTGGTACCAACATCCACAAATATCACATCTAATAGAAGAATAAGATGTCCTAATAGGGTGCATATAAGAGTTCAATTTATAAGCCAAATAATCTAACTTATCTTCAAGAGTTCACCATGAATCATCTTCATACTTACCTTGTGGCATGTATACCTCACCTTTTTCAGTTGCCCACGAGCTGTGATTAAAAGACATATCTTCAAATTAAAGCTTTTCTACACAACTAAAAAAAATTTGTGATCTCATAGTTCACAAGAAATAAAATCTATCAAGATCTAAGAGTCCCGTGTATAAACAAATAGAAGAATCATGTAAACTCATAATTTTTAGAATAGAAACAAAAAGATTATCCAACACCAATCAATCAAATTTTTTTTTAAAAAAAAATTATTTGAATATAAAAAAATAGAAAATATAAAACACAAGCAAATTCAAAAATTTCAGGAATCACAGTTCTATCACAACTTGTGAAAATCCAAAACCTGCAAAAACAGAAAACAAAGTTAAATCTAAAACAAATAAAACTTAGTCTAGCAATACTAACAACTATTTTGATATTAACAAAACTAAGGCCCCCGGCAACGGTGCCAAAAACTTGTTGTGTCTGCATGTGCACGGATACTTTGAAGTAATAAAAAGATATCGAACCACATAGACCTATGTGTTAAGTACCGAATAGTTGTTTTCTCACTAGCTAAGCAATCGAATATAACGTAAGCGAACGATCGAAAAGCGTACAGATAATTAGAGAGAAAAGCTGGGACTAGGGTTTCATCCACCTTAATTTCAATGACTAGATATAATTAAGTATTCGTCAGTTTATTCTTATTATGATAAAGATGTAATTTACTTCATAAAGAAATTATCTCGCTTTCGCGCAGACAATTTATAAAGAACAATCCTCACTTTCGCGCAGGATTTATTCAATGCTAAAGATAAGTAAATCTTGATAAGGAGATTTAAGATCACTTTCATGCATCCAATCTCTATATCAATATATCAAGTGAAAACTAAATATTTTCATACTTTAGTTTCATAGGATCTACATAAGGTTCTCCAACGATCCGATACTTAATTTCTTACAATATCTTCATGTTTAACTCATTAATGTCTCCTAGATTAGATTATCAACAAGTCAATAAACTTCTAAAATCTAGAAATAAAAACAAACTAATTTCTTATGATGAGTTCCTAAATCTCAATTGTAGGGTTCCAAGTTTTGCTAATCACTTTTTAGTCTCTATCACAAAACTCTAACACATGTTGACAATATGAAACTAGAAAGGATTAAAGATAATAACCACTTAAGTAGAATTATCATAACAAAAGCATTATGATGAAATAAAGATTATCTAGCCATCATTGAAATTAAGGTGGTTGAAACCCTAGTCCTAGTTTTTCTCTCTGATTATTTGTACTTTTTCCGATCGTTTGCTTACATCATATTCGATTTGCTTAGCTATTCGGTACTTAACACGCATGTCTCTGTGGTTTGATATCTTTTATTACTTCGATGTATCCATGCACTTGCGGACACAACATGTACTTGCATGATAATATTCCTGGAGACATATTGGATCTGTTTTCAAATTCTAGTCCCCAGTCAATGTACCTTAGTGGATATGGGAGAGCCCTGGTAGATGTGTGACAAGTATATGGGCTGGTTAGGCATGAGGTGCGAACGCAGATATATGGGTGTATCAGTGGTGGATACACTAGACTGACTCGCTGTGAGGCTATGACTTAGTGTTATGAGTTATCCTCACAAGTGATAGGAGATGCATTGATCCCTTGACTTGAGGTCATTGACCTTTCTATATGGTTAGGGATGTGCTTTAATGCAACCTAACATCTCACCGTAGTTGGGAGGTCATAACAGTTGTCATTGAGTATGTCATGACCCATGTGAGAAGGTCAATCGAAAGACAGAGGATTTGTACCTTCCTGAGAGAAGCTTGATATCCACGACCCCCTCTATGGTTCTATGATTAAAAGTGTATGGCCATATCCAGGTGAGAACCTGATTTAGTCATGACCATGAGATTGGGTGAAAACAAGTAGTGACACACTTGTCCAATCGGATATCAGTTTGGTAAAGAGCCTATAATGCATCAGTACCTTGTTGCGATAATGGGGATGTCGATGTTGATATCGATTCTGATGACTTGGGGAGGAGCGATACACTGCTAGGTGATACTCACTACTTATGATGACCTTAGTTCATCACTGCCAACATCAAAGGAACATACAGGGTCGCATACCTTGATACTCGAGTTCTTGTATTGATTGAGAAGCCTTATGATTGAGTTATTGCATAACTCGGATCGATTTGGTAGATTTCATCAGCACCAATGGGCCTGATGAGATGGAAGAGACTTATTAGAGCAAAACTTTATTTTGGCAGGTTGACCCGAAATTGACCATGGTTGGATCCAATGACTTAATCAACTTGTGTAATGATGTTTGGGCTAGCCCATTACCCAGTGGGGCCCAATAATAAGTTGTCGTGAAGAGATAAGAAAGCATAAGCGTATAATAGGGAGAAACATAACCCCATTGGCGCCTAAGGGCATAATAGGGTGATGTTGGCACATGGTGCTTCATTAGGAAGCAATTGGTGCCTCCCCCTTCATCCTTGGATAGAAAGCTAGCCTCTGTGGCAAGGCTTGGGGTGCATGTAGCTTCTTGGACTTGTTTGGCAAGTATGAAGTGCATATGGATGATTGGAATAGGTTTATGGAAAGGGCTTGGAGTCTTGTCATAACCCTAACCCTAATTGGCCTCCCCACTTACCCTAGCCACATATCCTTTCTCTTGTTGCGCCTATATGTTGTCTATTGCCACCCCTTGCTTTATGATGTCATATCATATGCGTGAGCTTCAACTTAGAGTTGGCGTGAGCAACTAACGAGTGATAGCATGGAGCAAGTGGCGCATCTCTTCCATCTTCAAGCTACATGTCATCTTCCTCTTCTCCTCTTGGCGCAAGGACTTGGACTTGGCGGCATCTTCTCCTACAGTTCCTTCTCCTTGGTGCATCTTCCGTGAAGGAGTTGCAAGCATAAAAGAACGAGTCAAAAGGCTTGGATCTTCTTCCCGGGCCTAGCACTGGGCATGGAAGAAGAGGACTCGAGGATCTATTGTGTGTGAGACTGCAGAGGGCGCGCGCACGCTTGGGCGCCTACATCGGCATCGCATCTTCTTGCTCTTAGGTACTTTCTCCTCTCATCGTGTCGAACCCCTCGGAAGCATCGATCTATTGAGTTTTTGGGATTGGCCTGTTTTGGGGATTTCCTTCCACTGTACTTGTATTAAAATTTTAATAATCCCCTAGGTTACCCAAAAGTATCAAAGTATATCCCTTACAACACAGAGAAACAATTTCCCTCATGTCAAAGGACATCTACAACTCTGTCCACTTTGTCATTGAGAGATTCTTCTCAAGACACCAAGAAGAATCCTCACGAGGGGTCGATCCATGAATTGTTGTGGTTAATGGACAGATTTTATTATTTGTGTTTTCATTATTATGTAGAAAAGCATGTGTATGTGCTTTCTTTGTACATCGTGATATAGTTATATACAAGTCTCATAGCATACCTATGATGTATTTGGCTGTGAGGCCTGCGTGCCACCCTTTCTCTTTTTATTATCAATGTAAATTCTTGTATTGTGAATATAGTATAGGTTTTTAGCGTTGAAGATTAGGGAAGATAGCATCACTTGGTGCATTTCTTGGAGCTTATGCATGGCATGTGGAGCAAGCAAGGTGGTGCACCTTGTTAGTGGTGACGGTCCTCTGGTTGGCTGAACCTTATGCGGTGCACCATGGTTTTGTGCGCTAACAGGTTGTATGGTGACCTAGATGTTGCCCCAGCACTTGGAGCATGGGTCCTTGGTGCTCTATGGTTTTGGCCGATGGCTTGATAGCATGTGCTAATGGCGTGATCCCTTAGAGCTGCCAGGTGGCTAGTCTAGGTTTTGGGGCTTGTTACCCAAGGTTAACATTGGTTCATCATAGGGCTTGTGATGAATCAACATGTCGATAAGACTATAATCATATCATCATCTACTTTCTACTTATTATCACTATGAATGCATGGATGGATTGTTTTATGTTTTTGCTATATCTTGAAATTACAAGATCAACCTAAGGGGATCCGACGATGTGGTTCAACTCTCAGTTCTTCCCACAACGTCTAAAACATACATATGCATGGCCAGTACACAAATATGAGATCATGCAACTTATAATTGAACAAGAACAAAGATAAATTCAAGCAATGTATTAATTAAACATTATCATTCAACATTCTTACAGCAGGGTACACCCCAAAAACAGATTACGCTACAACTTTCATCGTACAATACATGAAATTTCGCAAGAGAAATTCAACCAAACCAGAGGGAAGGCTAGATCTATGTCGTGAGAGGATGGATCATGACCTTCAGCTTCGAAACGGAGAAGAAATCGCACCAGAATAGACTCTTGTCACCGAAATCATCACCAAACCCTAGTCGTCGCCGTTCGTCCAAGTTCTCCTCCACTGCTCCACGAAATCACATGATTCTTGTCCCAAAATGTTCAAGGGTAAGTATCCGGAAAATCAAAGAGAAATAGTTGGGACTAGGGGTTCATCCACCTTAATATCTATGACTAGATATAATTAAATATTCATCAATCTATTTTCGTTATGGTAAAGATATAGCTTACTTAATAAAGAAATTAACTCGCTCTCGCGCAGTCAATTTACAAAGAACGATCCTCACTCTCGTGCTTTCCATCTCAATGTCAAGATCTCAAGAAAAACTAAGTATTCTCATACCTTAGTCTTACAGGTTTTACTTATGGTAAAAAGGATTACTAATCCTTAACATTTCGAGGAATACTTCATCAGTGGTTGTGAATGACTGACTTTTTCAATCCTTTCGACCTTGGTTCCGTAGGAGCAAGTAAGAAAGATTGAGAAATAGAACCATCTGATTTGATTCGTTCTCAATGACCATGAGATAATCATCTTAGGGTTATCCTTTTGTCAACTAATGCTCCTATTACATTCATAGTCTCTAAAGGAGGAGAACTAACTATGTAGCATCTACATCGATAATTCAAGCATTGTATACGTCATTAGTCCGCTCCTTTGTAGGAACTACCCGTAATAACGAACTTGCAAAATGGATCTGTTTATCATAAAGAGATTTGTTGTTCCTGACCCTGCCTCACTTTAATTATTATTTGAATAAAAAGATCACAATAAACTTTTGGTAAAAGTTATGTCTTGGTCCGAGTGGAGATAGCATTTATCCTCTGCATGTCTATGGAGTTTTAAAAAATCCAAACATCTCAGAGGTAGATATAGAGGTAGGAATTTTTCGAATGAACCGCACTCCTTCGTATACGTCAGGAGTCCATTGATGAAAAGGGGCTGGGGAAAGCTTGAACCCAATTCCTACAATGATGGATATAAGCGCAATTGAAATTCCTGGGGAGTTATACATTTGTGTATTGATAAGACCATTCACTAGTTCTTGAAGCTCGATCTCACCCCCAGATGAACCATATACCCAAGAGAAACCATGAACTAGAATAGAAGAGCTTGACCCAACCATGCGTAAATATTTCGTAGTAACGTCATTAGACTGTACATCTCTCTTGGTATATCCAGATAATAGGAAGGAGCATAAACTAAAACATTTTGGAGCTACAAAGATAGTTATTAAATCGTTAGCACCACATAAAAACATTCCTCCTAGAATAGCTGTTAATACGAATAATGGAAACTCTATTATAGCCATTTCTGTAC
This sequence comes from Costus pulverulentus, assembly GCA_027562315.1. Taxonomy (NCBI): domain Eukaryota; kingdom Viridiplantae; phylum Streptophyta; class Magnoliopsida; order Zingiberales; family Costaceae; genus Costus; species Costus pulverulentus. The sequence goes on from JANTFE010006808.1 coordinate 29,772, forward strand.
ATTCAATGTACTCTACGGATAGAGGAATACATAGAGTTGAACATAGTAAAATAAGAAATTGAATGATTTCATTGAAATTGTTTGTTTGGAAATTTACCGAAAAGCTAATTATAGGTTCTTCTCTCCATCGGAACAGTAGGGCCGTTATGCTTATTACTAGACTTGTTGAAGAGATGAAATAGAACCAAGGTCTATCCTTTTAATCAGAGGTTGAATCGATCATCAGAAGAAGAATTAGGCCAAAAATTAGGATACATTCTGGGAAAATGAAACTTCCATGGAAGAGAAGCAAATGAAACTCTTTCATAAAAATTCTCATAGAATCGAGAATGAAGTTTTCATTCTGTACATGCCAGATCATGAATTAGTAACTGCATCTAATCTCTGAAAAGTCCCAATTGTTTCAAACTTTTTTTTTGGAATGGGATATTTATAGAATCACCATGAATAGGATAAAACCTTATTCCATGATATTTCCATAAGATTCCTCTTTCTTATTCTTAAGCAAGCCCCCGAGAGGGCTTAGTTGATCATGATTTATGTTTCATCTTTCTTTTCCTTTTGGTTTGTTTCGAGAAAGATATCGTCCTATTCTTTTTCGATTGATTCTTTTCGGATTGAGATGTATGGATCCATGTGTCTATATAGATCCTGTTCAAGAATCAGTTTTCTTTTTATAAGGGCTAAAAATGAATTACTTATTTTGGCTTTTTGACCCCATATTGTAGAGTGGATCTCGAAAGATATGAAAGATCTCCCTCCAAGCCGTACCTCCAAGCCATACATACGACTTTCACTGAATACGGCTTTCCATAGAATTCTATATGTATATATGAGATCGAGTATGGAATTCTGTTTACTCACTTTAAATTGAGTATCTGTTTCCCTCCTTTTCCTGCTATGAATGGAAATCCTATATTTTACATATCCATACGGTCGAGTCCTTAGGTTTCTGAAATAGTGTAATGTAAAAAGAAGTGCTTCGAATCATTGCTATTTGACTCGGACCTGTTCTAAAAAAGTCAAGGTATTTCAAATTGTTTGTTGACACAGACAAAGTAAGGGAAAACCTCTGAAATGATTTCAATATTGGACCTTGGACATATAATATAATAGTTCCGAATTGATAATAGTTCCGAATCGAATCTCTTTAGAAAGAAGATCTTTTGTCTCATGGTAGCCTGCTCCAGTCCCCTTATGAAACTTTCGTTATTGGGTTAGCCATACACTTCACATGTTTCTAGCGATTCACATGGCATCATCAAATGATACAAGTCTTGGATAAGAATCTACAACGCACCAGATTGCCCTGTTGACGATCCTTTACTCCGACAGCATCTAGGGTTCCTCAAACAATGTGATATCTCACACTGGGTAAATCCTTAACCCTTCCTCTTCTTACTAATACTACATAATGTTCTTGTAAATTATGGCCAATACCAGGTATATAGGCAGTGATTTCAAATCCAGAGGTTAATCGTACTCTGACAACTTTACGTAAGGCAGAGTTTGGTTTTTTGGGGGTGACAGTGGAAAAGTTGACAGATAAGTCACGCTTACTATCATTCTGCATAACTATACATGATATTTTCACCTCATACGGCTCCTTGTTCAATTCTTTCGAAGTAATTGGATCATTTTCTTCGTTCGAGAATCTCCTCCCTTATTCCACTCCATCCCGAAGAGTAACTAAGACCAATTCAGTCGCGTTTTCATGTTCCAATTGAACACTTTCAAACAATCCAATATCTATCTCTAGCATATTTTTATGCTTAAAACAATAATAATTTCTAGATCAAAACATCAACAAGAATTAAACTTCTAAAATATAGAGCTAAGAACACAACTAATTTCTTACGATGAGTTCATACCATAAATTCTAGGGTTCCAAGTTTTGCATATCATCTTTTCAGTCCATATCACAAAATTCTAACACATCTTAATGAATGAAACTAGAAAATATTAAAGACATTAATCTCTTAAGTAAAATTACCATGCCAAAAATATTTTGATGGAATAAAGATCATCTAGTCATTGAAATAAAAAGGGGATTACACCCTTTGTCCCAAAAGATGGTTTAAGCTAGCATGATTGAAGGACTACAATAAAACACGGTTTAGATTGATCAGAAATTGAAAGAGAAGAGTAGAAGTTACAAAACAGGGCTGTAATGAAAATTACAACCCGTAATTTGCTCCAGAATCGTGATGTACAGTTCAGGCGACCACGTTTTTGTTGATTTCTCTCTCGATCGAACTCCTTTCACCCTGAAACTTATGTGGTGTGTTGTCCTTCCTCAAGCAAAGCTTCCTTTCAAATTTCATAGCCGGAGGTGGTCTGCACGCTGAACGGTGATGAACCCTAGAGCGGCAGTGATTTTCTCAAATCTCCCTATCGAGTTGATGAAAATTGGTCCTTTTGCTTCCAAAATCTCCTCTTGCTGATGATGAGCCTTCCCCTTTTTACAGATCTTCAATCGGTGCACTAAATCTCGAGAAATCATCTTTTTAAGTTTCTAGCGGAAGAATCAGACAACTAGGCGCAAAATTACGGCACCGTGACGATCATTACGGTATTGCCGTAATTTCTTCTGAAGTTTCTGTAGGAAAATGGCCCGCAATTACGGCACCATAAAATTTTTCATGGTAGTGCCATAATATTCTCAATTATTGCTGAATGTTTCTGTATGAAATTTGCCCAAAATTACGGCACCATAAAAATCCTTACGACAGTATCGTAATTATTCAACAATCCTCTGAAGTCTCTGCCTAAATGTGGACCGAAATTATGGCACCGTGAAATATATTACAGTGGTGTCATAATTTTTCAAAAATCTTCTGCAGAATGCACTTGTGAAATTCATTACGGTAGTGCCATACTCCCATATTACGGTCGTAAAATTCATCATGGCACTACCGTAATTTCGGTAGAAAGCTCGGTTTGACTTAAAATTTGATGTGCAATTAGAATCCGTCCATGCATTGAAATTGCTTAAAACTCATGATAATGATGTCTTTTATCTAAAATTGATCAAAAACTAAGAAAGGTGTAGATTCTGAAATATTTGATAAATAAGGCATAAAAATAAGCAATAGAGCATGATTTATGACCCAAAAATGCAATAGATTTAGGAAGAAATATGCTATGAAATTTAGAGTCACCAAAATACATAAGGCTCAAATGTTGCTTGTCCTCAAGTAAATAAAGAAATTAATACTGATTATGGAAACAAACTTTCAAATGATGAATAAATTTCTAAGATACAATTACATATAAAAAAATCACATCAAATAATAACTTAAAATTTCAAATAAATATATTGTCCTCCGAATTCAATCTTTAAGATCGATGACTCAATCAAATAAAATTTTGCAATGTGCATAAATAGAACTTCAATCTCATGAGTTCACCTAGTTTAAGTTTTGACTCAATGATGTCTTTGTTTACAGGAATAGAAACCTCAAAATCATTTTCCACTCAAATTTTTCTCTCTTCTTTTTTTTTTATGCATCATTGGCATTTCTAAAATGAATACCACCTTTCTTCTCATGACATATTTAGAATAGATTGGTCACATAACCAACATAATAAAACTCACATCTCTTTAAGTAGAAAGAATTCTTTTTGAGGTAACGGAGTTAATGTCAAAAAATCTCTCTCATGGCATGCACTCACATAGATGCATACTTTTTAATTGAACTTGAACTCTATTCTTCAATACCATTGTAAATACAATGTCAAGAAGTGGAGTTATTCTTTTCAGACTTCAACTCATGTCTTTAGGTACCATTGCCAATTTTTCGCAGTGCCAAATAGGGGAGTCACTCTTCTTTTTGGATTTCGGATTTTTTCTTCCCAACAAATAACAAGATCGACTTTAATGATTTACTAGGTTTAATCAATTGATATCAATTCAAAAATCACACAACATATGCTCATTTTATCTAGAAGAGTTATTTCTCTTTCAAATCTCATTCATTAAACAATATACTTACCCAAAATTTAACGTATTAATCAATGGAAAATTTCAACACATAAATTATATCAAAGAACCAAACTCAGCATTTTAGGTCTATTTCCAATTCTCAAGTATTGTCTTGAATAGTAATTCATCATCAAGAAAAATTTTGGCATGATAACAACGGTATTTTCATGGTTAAACAAACCACACAGGCATGTATCACATTATTAACAAATCATAACAAAAGTCACCATCACCAAACCACATATCATACCAAACACAGAGTGTCAATCAAAAATCAGAATATCACTTAGAACCACATCGAATCACCAACAAATCAAGTATCATAAGAATCTCAGTACAACCATATCGAAGAAAATTCAGCAATTATCAAATCATCCTTAATACAACCCAATATAAATTATGTAGCAATTAAAATTCAGAAGCGAGGATCACTAGCAGTAGGACACAAGAAGTCTGATAAAGTCATCCTTCTCTACACAAGTATAAAATCACTATCAATCAATAAAGCATAAGTAAAGCAATAGAATAGGAAGAAGATACCCACAAAGCTCTACTCGTCAGAGTCAGTCTCCTCGTCATCTCCGTCAGCCTGAGTGGCATCCATGGGATCCTGAGAACCTCCCTCTCCATCATCACCACCATAAATACCACCTCTCCTGGTATCCTCAAATCCAAACCGATCGTAGAGAAAGTTTCCCATCTCTTCCATCTAATTTCCTAGCGCTTCGACGTCCTAGTGCATGTGGCTCATGGCGTCAGACATCCTCCCCATGGAACCCATGATCCTCTCCATGCGCAGCTCCTATCGGTACATCTGCGCAGAGAGAGCCTGAAATCTTGGGTCCTGATATGTATGCCATCTACTATGATCTGGAGCTGCGTGAAATGAAGAAGATTTGGTGGCTCCGTGCGGTGGTGGATCGGCAGCTATAGGAGGTGAGGAATCAATACCCATACCAAATGGGTCATCACCCGAAGCTAGAGGTGGTGGTGGCACTGAGGTCTCTGGTGTAGGAGTGGCATAAGAAATGCAGCTTGGGGATAGCTTCCAATTTTCTTGATTTTGCACTGTAGTCCTCCCTGAGATTGGGAATGGCAAAGGGGGAAGCCCAAGCTGCAGAATCATGCAATATGTGTTCCCATCCCTAACAATCATCTTCATGGCAATGCAGGATTCAATGTCAATCCTAGCATTGCCCCTAGCAACCTCAATTCCATAGGGCTCAATCCCTAAATATAATGCTATATGAGTGAGGAATCCTCCTATCACTATTGTGCCCTACTTAGCCCTAGCTACCTTTTCCAAGTGTTTATAAAGAAGAAAGCAACATCCACAAAACATCCATGAAGCATGCACCAAAGAAAAAATAATTCAGTATGACGGACCATACCATTGTTGTCCCCTCGCCCGAAAATGGTATGAGCTAAAGCTCGGTGGGTATATTTGATGCATGGGTTGGAGATGCTTGATAGGTTTCCGGAAGTGCACGGATAAAATCAAAGTAATAAAAATATCGAACCACAGAGACCTTATTGTTAAGTACCGAATAGTTGTATTCTCGCTAGCTAAGTAAAACGAAGATAATGCAAGTAAGCAATAGAAAGAATACAGAAGATAATCAGAGAAATAAATTGGGACTAGGGTATCATCCACCTTGATTTTCATGACTAGATATATAAGGATGTTCATCAATCAAATTCTAATTTGATAAAGACCTAATTTACTTCATAAGGGGATTATCTCACTTTCGTGCAGACAACCATGTAGAAACAAATCCTCGCTTTCACACAAGATTTATCCCAAGCTGTTGATAAGTAAATTATCAATCAAAGAACTCAAGATCACTTTCGCGCATCCGAATTCTAGGTTGATTGTCTCAAGCGGCATCTCAAGGATCACTTTCGTGCATCCGAGACTCAACACAAGTTCTACCTATGGTTCTCCAACGTTCTGATCCTCACTTTCATGCAAGATCTCCACGTTTGACACACTAACTTAATCCTAGGTTCATAATCATCATCAAGGCAATTAGTCATCTAAAATAAAGAAATAAGAACTTAACCTAATTTCTTACAGTGAGTTCCTATTTATCAATTTTAGGGTTCTAGTTCTCAAGCATGTCACCTTTCGGTCCTTAATGCAAGAACTCTATTCATGATGACAAAAAAGTAAACTAAGGAGAAACATAGAACAATAATCGCATAGGTAAAATTATCAAAGTAGAATTATCATGACGAAAGAATAGATTATCTAATCACTAAATATTAAGGGGATTACACCCCATGTCCCAAAAATAATATTAAGCTTGCATGGAAGAAGAAATACAATGAATCATAGTCTCAGAGTGATCAAAAAATTAAAAAAAAAGGAGGAACAACTTTACACCACGGCTGTAAAAGAGTTTACAGCCGTAATTTGCTTCGATGAACAGCACTATCACGGTTGTTTTGTTGATTTCTCCTCCGATCGGACTCTAAATGCTCTGAAACTTCTGTAGTGTCTTCCTCTCCTCTAGGCAAATCTTCTGTATGAAAATCATGGCCGGAGATGGTCTCCACACCTCTTAGTGTGAGAACAAACCCTAACCGCCTCTCTAGCGATTTCTCCTTTGATACTGGATACAAATTGGGGCTTTCAGTGCGTGTGTCTTCTCCTCTTAAAGACAAAGCAGCAGCAACTTTCAAATCTCAATTTGGAGCTCTGGATCAAAAGTTATGGCTCGAACAAGTTTCAGCCCCGAAAAAGTGGCGTGACCACACAACAATTACGGCCATAAAACATTTTACGGCAGTGCCGTAATTTGTGCTATGTGAGTTATTTGTCAACATTACGGCCTGTAAACTTGTTTACGCCCCTGCCGTATTTTCTTCTGTATTTTTCTGGACTAAAATACGGCCGTAATGTGCTCTGAAGCTCCAAAAATTATGAAATTTGACGTGTGATCTACTTTTGATGATGTGAATACAATTATGCATTTGGATTGCATGAAAATGCCTTAAAATTATGTCTTTTTGCCTGAAAATCATTAAAAATCAAAATAGAAGTAGACTTTGCAATATCTGATGATTTTAGCATGAAAACAAGTAAAATATCTTCAATTTAGCATGAAAAGATATACAAAATATACTATATATTTTGGTGTCATCAACGCTTGTGGCTCTTGCTGATGAAGGTCGGTCAGGAAAGGTCGCCTGAGGGTTTAGGAAGCAAGGAATGGAAGAACACAAGAGGTCGGCGCGATCTCGAGTGAAAAACCCTAAAACATGTTGTCAAAACCCTAAATATGGTACTAGAATAGCGTGGGGCCTATCAAATTACGATACTGTAAAACCTTTATTGTAGTGCCATAAAATCGAACAAACTCTCGGCAGGAAAAAGACATTAAAATACGGCACCGTGAAGATCATTGCGGCACTACCGTAATTCGTTCGAAAAATCCCAAAAGTTTCTGTAAGAAAGTTACTCAATTTTACGATACGGTGGAAAACATTACTACACAATCGTAATTTCCTCGAGAACTCATAAACTTTCTGGTCAAAAATCGTCCAAAAATACAGTACCGTGTAAAACATCACGGCACTGCCGTAATAAGCACAAAAATTTCAAAAGTTTATGTAAGAAAATAACTCAAAATTATGGTCTATAAAATTCATCGTGCTAGTGCCGTAATTCAAGTAAATCTTTCTGTAGAGAATCAACTCGGAATTACGGTACCGTAATAAACATTGCGGTGGTACCGTAATTTGTCAGAAAATCAGAAATTGCCAAAAAATGTACCTAAAATGAGAAAAAGAAAAATTAATCCTAAACAAAACAAATTAAATCAAAAAAAAATACAAAAACAAAAAAAGAGTGCTTGGGTTGCCTCCTAATAAGGACTAATTTAAAGGTCATTAGCTTGATCGTTCTACATTTGGACTCACTCATGGTTCATCAAGTAGAAATTTCTCTCCTTCTTCAATTTGCTCCTCATGAAAGTAGTGTTTCAATCTTTGGCCATTAACTTTAAACACTTCCGTTTTGTCACTCCAAATATCAATTGCTCCATATGGATAGGTCTTCTTAACGTGAAAAGGTCCAAACCATCGAGATTTAAGCTTACTGGGAAAAAGTCTCAACCTGGAATTAAACAAAAGAACAAAGTCACCTAGTTGGAATTCCTTCCTAAGTATGTGTCGACCATGCCATATTTTAGTCCTCTCCTTATAGATCTTTGTGTTTTCATAAGCAGAGAGTATAATCTCATCAAGCTCGTTCAGTTGTAACCTTCGTTTTTCACCCGCGCTCTTCAAGTCAAAATTCAGTGTTTTGATTGCCCAGAACGCCTTATGTTCGAGCTCTACAGGAAGGTAACATGATTTTCCATAAATGAATTAAAAAGGAGACATACCTATCAGTGTTTTGAAAGTAGTCCGGTATGCCCAAAGCGCATCATCAAGTTTGAAAGCCCAGTCCTTCCTTGTCCTTGACACTGTTTTTTCCAATATCCCTTTAATCTCTCTATTCGGTATTTCCACTTGTTCACTCATTTGGGGATGGTAAGGTGTGGCAACTCTATGATTTACCCCATATTTTTGAAGGAAAGCTAAAATTTTGTGTTCAATAAAGTGAGAGCCTCCATCACTAATTACCACTCATGGTAACCCAAATCGTGGAAAAATGATCATTTTAAACAATTTCACCACAACCCTAGAACCATTAGTGGGAGAAGCAATGGCTTCCACCCACTTGGAAACATAGTCTACTACCACGAGTATATACTTGTTACCTCCAGATGATGGAAACGGTCTCATAAAATCAATTCCCCAAACATCAAATATTTCAACTTCAAGTATAGTGGACAATGGCATCTCATTCCTCTTGTTGATGTTCCCCATCCTTTGATAACTATCACATGACAGTATAAAATCTCTCGCGTCTTTAAATAAAGAGGGCCATTAAAATCCAGATTGTTACACTTTTAAAACAGTCTTCTCAGTACTAGCATGCCCTCTATATGATGATCCATGACATTGTAATAATATATCTTTGATTTCTTCTTCAGGATACATCTCCTAAATATGCCATCGCCACATCTTCTAAAAACATAAGGCTCATCCCAAAAATAGTGTTTGACATCAGCTAAAATTCTTTTCTTGCCTTGATAGCACAAATCAATAAGGAAAACATTAGCTACAAGATAATTCACTATGTCTGCATACCAAGGAGCCTTAACCTGATCAATTCTCAAAAGTTGTTCCTCAGGAAAAGAATCATTAATAATATCACCTTTATCATCTTCTACAATTGTCCTCAAAAGATGATCTGCATCAAAATTCTCAGTCCCTTTCTTGTCCTTGATTTCCAAGTCACACACTTGTAGAAGCAAAATCCATCTAAGCAGACGCAGTTTACTGTCTTACTTCTACATCAAATACTTAATAGTTGCATGATCAGTGTACACCACAACTTTTGAATTTATCAAAAGCAAAAAATAATAGCTAAAAGCTCCTTCTCAGTGGTGGTGTAATTCCTCTGTGTCTCATCCAATGCTTTACTAGCATAGTAGATCACATAAGGCTTATTTTCTTTTCTTTGACCTAGAACTGCTCCTACAGCAAAATCACTAGCATCACACATAAGCTCGAAAGGTAATTCCCAATCAGGTGGCGGCATGATAAGTGCTGATATTAAGGCCTTCTTTAGTTCCTAAAAAGCAAACAAACAATTCTCATTAAAGCAGAATATAGCATCTTTACAAAGTAAATCAGTGAGTGGTTAAGCAAGTTTACAAAAATCCCTGATAAAATGCCGGTAAAATCCTGCATGTCCCAAGAAGCTTCTAATCTCTTTAACCGTAGTGGGTGGTGCTAGCTTCTCAATCACTTCAACTTTTACCTTGTCGACTTCTATCCCTCTCTTTGAAATAATGTGACCCAAAACTATTCCTTGTCTAACCATAAAATGACACTTTTTTCAGTTTAGGACAGATTAGTTTCTTCGCACCTCTGCAAGACTCGAGACAAATTAGCCAAACAGTCATCAAAAGAAAGGCCATAAACAGAAAAATCATCCATGAAAACATCCATAAAATCTTCAATAAATTCAGAAAATAATGTCATCATACACCTCTGAAAAGTAGCAGGTGCATCACACAATCCAAAAGGCATCCTCCTATATGCAAATGTACCATATGGGCAAGTAAAGGTAGTCTTGTCTTGATCAACAGGAGGAATGGGAATTTGAAAAAAATCCAGAATATCTATCAAGAAAACAGAAATAAGAATTCTTAGCAAGTCTCTCAACCACCTGATCAATAAAAGGCAAAGGGAAGTGGTCTTTCCTAGTGGCTGCATTTAATTTCTTATAGTCTATACACATGCGTTAACTAGTATCTGTTCTAACAGGAATCAACTCATTATCTTTGTTTTTCATAACTATGACACCTCCCTTTTTAGGAACACACTATACAGGATTTACCCACTTACTATCAGAGATAGGATAGATAATACCTGCATCAAGCAATTTCAAAACTTACTTCTTTACAACTTCCTTCATAGATGGGTTGAGTCTTCTTTGGAACTCCACATGTGGTTTGTGCTCATCCTCTATACGAATCCTATGCATACAAAAAGAAGGATTAATTCATTTCAAGTCATCAATGGCCAAGAAATTCCAATTACCTTTCTATGAACTCTCAACTCCTTCAAGAGCAAATAAGTCTCCCTTCATCTAATTGAGCATAAAAAATAATAGGGTAAGTAGAGTTAGGGCCAAGAAATTCATAGCGAAGATTATTAGGTAAAGCTTTGAGTTCCACTTTTGGAATTTTCTCCTCTTTATTATCAAATATAGTGCAGTCTAATAAATCATGAGTTTCAGCACAAGAATCAAAATCAGAATAGGAATCATGAACTTCAGCATAAGAATCATCACAAGAATAAGAAGGGTCATCAAATAAGAAACCAAGATCATAAACCACATCATCCACAGCATGAACACTACAACATGAACTAGTATATGAATGTCTCTTCAACGAATCATTCAAATCAAACTCAATTTTGTTATCACCAATATTTAGAGTGAGTTTTTCGTTCTTTACATCAATAATTGCTCCAACAATGGCTAAGAACGGTCTACCAAGAATAATAGGAATTTTCGCATCTTCTTCCATCTCCAGAACTACAAAATCAGTAGGTACAAAATACTTACCAACTTGAATAGAAACATCCTCAAGAATACCTACAGGATACTTCACTGAGTGATCGGCGAGCTACAAAGATATTGAAGTTGGTTTAGGAGCTCCCATATCCAGTTTCCTGCATACAGACAAAGGCATTAGACTCACACTGGCTCCCAAATCAAATAAGACTCGGTCGAAAGCCACACTTCCAATCAAACAAGGAATAGAGAAACTACTTGGATCTTTTAATTTCGGTGGTAACTTGTTTTGAATAATAGCATTGCATTCCTCAGTGAGTGCTACAGTACCATAGTCCTCAATTTTTTTTTATTGGATAAAATCTCTTTCAAAAATTTTGCATAGGAAGGCATTTGAGATAAAGCATCAGTAAATGGAATGTTAATATACAACTTTTTCAAAACATATAGAAATTTCCCAAACTGCCTATCTAACTTAGCTTGCACAATCCTCTTGGGAAAATGTATAGGTGGCCTATATGTTGATGGTGAACTACATCTAGGGATATCAACTTCATAAGGCAAATCACTATTCTGTGCAGGCTCATCCTCATTAGAGGGTGGTGAGCTAGGATGGGACTGCACATGTGCAGGTTGTGATTCCAAAACTGGTTCACTGCTAGGTTCATTATTAGGTTGTACCTCATCATAATCTAGTGATCCCCTGTGGTTCTCTAACTGTTTTCCACTTCTAGTTGTGATGGCATTACAATGCTCCCTAGGGTTAGGTTCAGGTTATGCAAGTAATTTCCCTGGGGGTCTATAAGCTATGCTAGCCTATTGTGCTATCTGTGTCTCTAAAATCTTATTATGAGCAACAACACCATCCGATCTAGAGTTAATTTCCTTAAGACTCTATGTAACTTCCTCATTTTGTCTGATCTGAGCACCCATGAATCTTTCAAAAATATCCTCTATACTAGATTTTTGGGGTTGACTCTGATTTTGTTGCCTCTGCTGGTACCCTCTATTTTCATTCTGTCCACCAGCATGATTGTTACTCTTCCAAGACAAGTTAGGATGGTTCCTCCAACCAGGGTTGTAGGTATTAGAATAAGGGTCATTATTTCTACCTTGATTGTAACCCCCTACTGTATTAACTTGCTAACTACCCTGATCAACAGTAACCTTACACTCTTCAGCATAATGCCCATGATTCCCACATACTTCACAAGTAATAGAAGAAATTGCAGTAGTTTGCATTTGAAAATAATCAAATCGATTACACAAAGAATCTACCTTTTCAGTTAAAGAACGCCAACCATCACTTTCATTCTTACCATGTGGGGGATGATACAGCATTCCTCTCTCAGTAGTCCACTAGTTATGATTTAAGGCCATCACTTCAATCAGTGTGTAAGCATCTTCAACTGTTTTCTTCATCAGGGCTCCTCCTGCAACAGCATCAACAGTTAGACGGGTACTATAAAGTAGACCATTATAAAAAGTTTGAATTAAAACCCAATCTTCTAATCCATAGTGAGGGCACTTCTGTTGTAACTCATTGAAATGCTCTCATGCCTCACTGAGTGATTCACCATCCCTTTGTGCAAATCCTATGATCTAATTTCTCAACTGAATCATCTTATTAGGTGGAAAGTACTTTGTTAAGAATGCCTTTGACAGTTGTTCTCAAGTGGTGAATGTTCCAATCGGAAGAGAATGTAGCCATGCTTTTGCTCGGTCCTTGAGGGAAAAAGAAAATAATCTCAGTTTAACAGCATCATCAGATACACCATTAATTTTTATAGTATCATAAAATTTAAGAAAAAAAGATAAGTGTTGATTAGGATCTTCTATAGGAGATCCTCCAAATTGATTCTGTTGGATCATTGATAGGAAAGCTGATTTAATCTCAAAATTGTTTGCATCAACTGCATGCCTAATTATACTAGAACGAATTCCCTGTGTATTCAGGGTTGCATAATCTCTCAGTGTTCTTCTTTCAGCCATGATTGATTCTTCTTCTCTTTCTTATGCAAATCTCAGTTTCCTACACAATCTAAGAGTTTTATTAATTTCAGAATCAAAAGGAACTAGTGGTCCTGATCAAGAGTCCTGCGCAAAAACAAGTAGAAGTTCAAATAAATTCAGAATTTGTAGAACATAAAAGAAAATTAGAACATATCATAGAAAATAAAAAAAAAACAAAAAGCCTAGTCTAGCAATACTATCAATTATATCAATATTAACAAAACCAAGGTCCCCAGCAACGGCGCTAAAAACTTGTTGTTTCCGCAAGTGCACGGATACTCGATATAATAATTAAGATATCGAACCATAGAGACCTTGTTGTTAAGTACCAATGAATTGATTTCTCACTAGCTAAGCAAACCGAGTATGCTGAAAATAATCGGTTGAAGGATATAAGGAAAATCAGAGAGAACGAATTGGGACTAGGGGTTCATCCACCTTAATATCTATGACTAGATATAATGAAATGTTCATCAATCTATTTTAGTTATGGTAAACATATTGCTTAATAAAGAAATTAACTCGCTCTCACACAGTCAATTTACAAAGAATGATTCTCACTCTCGTGCAAGATCTATTCAATGTTTAATATAAGTAAACTTCAACAGAGAGATTAAGAATCACTACCGTGCATTCCATCTCAATGTCAAGAAGATCTCAAGCAAAACTAAGTATTCTCATACCTTAGACTTACAAGTTTAACTTAAGGTTTTCAAACAATCCGATATCTATCTCTAGCATATTTTCATGTTTAAAACAAAAATAATTTCTAGATAAAAACATCAACAAGAATTAAACTTCTAAAATCTAGAGATAAGTACACAACTAATTTCTTACGATGAGTTCCTACCAAAAATTCTAGGGTTCCAAGTTTTGCATATAATCTTTTCAGTCCATATCACAAAACTCTTACACATGTTAATGAATGAAACTAGAAAAGATTAAAGACATTAATCGCTTAAGTAAAACTACCATGCCAAAAATATTTTGATGCAATAAAGATCATCTAGTCATTGAAATAAAAAAGGGGATTACACCCTTTGTCCCAAAAGAAGGTTTAAGCTAGCATGATTAAAGGATTACAGTAAAATATGGTTTAGATTGATCAGAAATCGAAAGAGAATAGTAGAAGTTACAAAACAGGGCTGTAATGAAAATTACAGCCCGTAATTTGCTCCAGAATCGCGATGAACAAGCTATTACGGTGTCGTCTCCCATCTTCATGGACACGACATACTAGAGATGAGGAGGAGGATTCCGAGAATACTGAGATGGATTGATAGATCCTATGAGTGCCTTTATTTCATTTTTATGCATTTAAGGTTATTCTTGATATTATGCAATAAGCCTCACATCTATCTTATTTGTTAGCAGGATTTTAGTGGACTTAATGCTAATACGACCACACAGATATTTTATGTTTTCTTTGTGTGTGTGCATTGTATCTAGATATTATATGATTCATTTTGGTATTTTACTTGACATTTGACATTATACTTGATATTGTACATACATGATAGTATTGGACTTAGAGATGCTGAACATGGTGTGGATAGGACAATTTTGTATATATTTGGTATTCATCTTTTGTTTGGGATTCTATATGATGATTTTTCATGCTGTGTTGATAAATTATTGCATTTCAGATTGATTTTGATATATATGCTTTGATATTTAGAGTGAATAGTAACTCTATATGGTAAACTGTGATTTGGATGATAAAATATGATGGTATTTGATGTTTGAAACTTGATTACCATGTAAAATTTCAATATCTACGATACGGTATATTTTCTATATTTTCCTGAGTTATATTTCACTCTTTTGATATAATTGCACAAGGTTTCGGCAATATTACAAAGGGAACTCTTGCAAAAAAATTTCTGAAATTCTTCATTAAAGTGTTTATACATATGCAACAATTTAAGTATAGGGTATCCTTTTTCATGTTTTGCTAGTCCTTCAAGGTTTTATAGATATGAATTTTGAATGTTTAAGATTGTTAAGGAATAATCAAATTTGTTTTATCCTCGATTTTAAACTTAGGAAGCATTTTGGGAATTTAATTTGATGACTTAGAGAATTTTTCAGATTTCATGAACTTAAATTGTTGAGTAAGATCGATTCTAGTATTGATAAAATTTATATGGGCATTGTTGTATGTTTAAACAACATGTGCATAGTGATCTTTCTACTTTAAGTTTAATTTATCTTCCTTTGATTTAATAGCGACTTCTATGGATAGAAATTTGGTGATATGTATATTTAACTTGAGATTTGCTCCAACTCCTCTGGTTGCATAATCTGAGGTTATGGGTTAACACTGGCCGGCTTTTTCCATACAGATATATATGATTGAAAAAAAAAATGACTCATTTACATGGCACTGCGAAAAATTGGCAGTGGTACTGAAGACATGAGTTAAAGTATAAAAAAAAATGAGAAAAAGAGAAAGCTGTAGGCTAAGTGGAAAATTCCTCTGACTTAAGATCAAGACCATGAGCTAAATTATACTGTTATGTAGTATACTCTAAACAATGTTATGACACATAACAGTATAAAGACCAAATTGCACTAAAAATCTCTTATCTATAGTTTCATACTTGAAGTGATTCTCTATCTATTGATTAAAGGAGATTTATTAAGCTTGGAAGTATTTGATGCTTGATATGTGTTAAATGAATATTATAACATGACTTGTGAATTTTATCCTTCTTGGATCGTAAATTCTTGACAGTTTGTTTTTACTGTGATTTCTATTAAATTAATTAAGTTCTGAAAAGTTGCTTGCCTGAAATGTAGACTGAGAACTTTATTGACAGTAGAACAATCAAGTGTTCCTTATCGTTACATTCTTAATTCATATTGATGCATTGCTTGAGGACAAGCAAAATTCTAAGTCTAGGGTATTTTGATGCGTTAAATTTATACCACAATTTTGCCTATATTTTAGATCATATTTTGAGGTTAATTGCATAATTTTGTGCTAATTTTGTGTTTTTACTTCACTTGGCACAGAATCTTCACTTTTCTTGATTTTATTGAAATTGTAGGTAAAACGACGTAAAAATGATGGATTTCAATAGTTTTGAATCCATAATACGATTCCGGAGGAGATCACGAGCTCACATGTCAAATTTGGAGTGAAAATTGTGAAGATTTCAACATTTACGGCCTTGGTCGTAAATATAGAGTCGATCGTAATTTTGGCGTTGAGCGAAAGGCGAAAAATAGCAAAGTATGGAAATTCACAGAAACTTTCACGGGTGAGGCCGTAAATCCATTACGGTCCGTGAAACTTTATGTGAAAAAAGGCATGTACACATAGAAGCTTTTATGGCCTTGGCCGTAAACTCATCACGGGCCGTAAAAATTGCCGCCTGTCAAGTTTTTCACTCGATTCTCCACCAATTCGAACCAGATTTGAATCAAACTTTGCTGAAACGTTCCTTGAGGGGTTCCAAACCGGTCTAGCTATAAAAGATAAAATTTTTGGAGGGTTGAAAGAGCTTCTGGGCATGAACACCATCGACGGTGGTGACAAAGGGCGAAACTCGATTTCTGAGTAGATTCCGACAAGATTTCATGCAAAAGATCAGTTTGATTACTTCATCTTCATTGTCAGATCGAGGGGAAGCACGTTAAATTGTTGTCTTAGTGATTTCTTTGCAAATTTTATAAGATTCCTACTTGTTCATCATACAAACATGTTTTCCTTTAAGAACATGAGTGAGTAGATCTTCATTTCGGGATTAAGGGCTTAGCCCTGCTGACAATTATGAATTGATCTATATTCATGCTCTTTCTATATGAATATATTATCATGATTTGATTGAACTTGGGTTTACTTCGTAATTTACCTTGGCCACGTATAATTGCATATCAGACGTTGCAAGAAGTACTGGGAGGTGAACTGCAACGTCCGATCTATTTCAATCGAACCTACGAATCCAATCACGGGAGTAGATTGGATTTGTCTGAAGGATTTAACCAGCTTTTTATAGAACTTAATGGGTTTTGTTAGGTTAACTATCATGAGAGTAGGGAGTTAACTTAAACACCGTATTACACTTCGGGAGGAGGTAATATGTACATTAGGAAAAGTTCCTTTCATGATAGATATTTTCTACTGATTGAGTATCTTTAAATGATTAATACTTGTCAGTGTGGTGAACCTATGACATCCCGATCTTTTAGAATTTGAATCCTCTTTAACGCTGCTTTTGAATTGCTTGTGCTTAGAAGTTCAACACAACCACTTATTAGTTTTGCCTAGATTTAAACAAGTCAGAAAGTTGGTACTTAACTACGTAATCCTCATTGGGAACGATATCTTTTTATTACGTCGATAATTCCGTGCACTTGCGGAACGTATCACATGCCCACCTGAAGAAGCATGGGTCACTCTGTGCATCTCATCCCACCCTCGTGGGACACGAAGCCCTATGTTAAATAAGGACCCCTTCTCACTAGGAAATCCCAAATTTCCTGATTGACTTTGTGGGTTGTCAATTCGATCAAAATAGTGGGAGCCATAACCATTTAAAACAAGTCCGATTTAAATGATTTGAAGTAGTACTAATCTGATGTTTCTTGGTTGTTGTAGAACAATGGCTGTGAACAATGGCAGATGGTCATTACAATCTACCCTGGAAAGGGATAAGTTAGTTGGATCCAACTTACTAGATTGGTATATGAACTTGAGAAATGTGCTCAAGCTTGAGAGGAAGCTCTATGTCCTTGAGCAGCCTATTCCTGAGCCACTTCCATGCTCGGCCTCAGTGGTTGAGAAGGATGCTTATGATAAGCATCAGGCTGATACTTTGGAGGTTGCAAATTTGATGCTAACCAACACATCGCCCGAATTAAGAGGGCAATATGAATCTAAGAGTGCCTCTGAGATTATTCTAATCTAAGCCAGTTCTTTGATGAATTGGTTGAGCTCAACCCTCCTAAAGTAGACATTCAATGTGTTGAGCCGAAAGGCTTAACTAAGATATTGAAGATAAAGATGGAAATAGTCAGGAATAACAAGCACTACTCATGTGGAGGACCACCACACATGATAAAGGACATAATGTGACTTCATAATGAGAAGAAGAGAGGCAAGGCTTCATCTTCATGCTCAGGCATTTATGTTACTAAAGCTAACCTTTCTACTTCTATGTCATAGGTATTGGATACCGCATGTGGAGCTCATATTTGTACAAATATGCAGGGGCTCAAGAAAAGTAAATCGGTGCGGCCTGGAGAGATTGACCTACGGGTTGGAAATAGGGCACAAGTTGTTGTTGTTGCTGTAGGAGTTTTGACTCTCTCCCTGCCTTTTGGACTTAAATTAGAACTAGATCATTGCTATTATGTACCTTCACTTACTATAAACATTGCATCCATTCCTTGCTTGGCAAAGAAAGGATTTAAGTTTGAAATAAAGGAGAACTCTTGTTCTTTCTCATTTACAAACATATTTTATGGGAAGGGTACTTTGTGCAATGAGTTATATATCTTAGACATGGATAGTTCTATTTGTAACAAAAATAACAAAAGGATCAAATTGAGTGGTTCAGTCGGTGCTTTCCTATGGCATTGTCGATTAGCCCATATTAACAAAAATCGCATCCAATTGCTCTATGCAAATGCATTGTTAGATTCAAGTTCCTTGGAGAAAATTGATACTTGTGAGCCCTGTTTATTTGAAGGACCCCTTTCAAGAGGGGGGCGAAACCCTAAACATGCGCATATGAAAAACTTTGTGCATGGGCGGAAAATAGGGCATCAAGAATCGTATGCATCATATA
>JANTFE010000689.1:0-13263 GCA_027562315.1 Costus pulverulentus
AACAGACTGAATAACAACCATTGCCTTTATAAACATAAGAGTTTATACATGATACTGAAAGAATCCCAAGGCCTCAAACATTAGCCTTAAGGGCATACCCCAACAACCGTAGCGTACAGCTCTAAGGAACCAACCTATACATCCGCTGCGTCAAATTTGGTATCAGAGGGAGGTTGTAGCTAACTCGTGTCTAGCTTCGCCGGTCTCCCACTACATTTAATTCGGCTTTTCGGGTTTGATTTCAGCATTCATTCGCATTTCCTGCATCCTGACCACTAGATGAGGAGCCCCATATCAAGAACCCCCTACTCAGTGCCCTCTACGACCGAAGAAAGTATTCCGCCTAGGGTAGAATCGGTTGAGTCGTTGTCCACACGTTTAGAAGCGATGGAAGCCATGTTTCAGTGCCTTATGGCGTCGGTCCATCATCTGATGGACCAAGTCATGGAACTCTGAGCTAAGCCCATCGAGGGCCAGCCCTCTGCTAGTATTCCACCTCCGCTGGCCCCTCTGCGTATGCGCGCCAATGAGGATCCCGCCTTCACCCTGTCTCGGTTCTGAAACGGTCTCCGCGAGGAGATTCGGCTTGCGTTACCCTCCTACAGTATTGACACGATCATCCTTGTCCTCCACCATGCCCATGGCCCTCTGCTAGTATTCCACCTCCGCTGGCCCCTCTGCGTATGCGCGCCAATGAGGATCTCGCCTTCACCCTGTCTCGGTTCTGAAACGGTCTCCGCGAGGAGATTCGGCTCGCGTTACCCTCCTACAGTATTGACACGATCATCCTTGTCCTCCACCATGCCCATGAGGTCGAGCAGGACCTCCGCTCGCGCACCCATCGTGTTGAACCTCACCCGTCTCGCCAGCCTGCTTATGCGTCTCCGGCGCCTGCCCCTCCCCCTCGTCTCGAGGCACCGCTACATCCTAGCCCTGCTGGTCCCCGTCGTTTCCCCTAGGATGCACCCCGCGAGGCACCCCCTCCTCGCTTGACTTGGGAGGATAAGGGTAAGGCACCCCTTGCTACCGTTCCCCCAGGCCCGTGCCTCCACTACAACCAAACCGGCTACTTCAACAATGACTGTCCCTGCCACTCTTTGCACATCACCCCCGAGCGACGCCACTCATGACCCCCTGTTCCTTGCGGCCCACCTGCGGCCCAAGAAGTCAGCCCACAGTGTTACACTGATGACCAGTCTAGTCCACGCCATATCATGGCGGTTGTTCGTTGAACCCTTGTCCATACCCCCACCCCTCCCGTCTGAGGACTGGAAGCTCACGAGCATCTTCTACACTTATATTAAGTGTAATGGACACTCCTACAAGAAAGTGATTGACGGAGGTAGCAGCCTTAACGTTGTCTCCCGGATAGCAGTCACCCGCTTCGGTCTCACCCTTGAGCCGCACCCTCGACCTTACTCGATCGCTTGGGTCGACACATCCAGCCTACCTATAACCCACCGATGCCAGGTCCCCATCTATTTTGGTGACTACTCGGAGAGGGTGTGGTGCGACGTCGCTTCCATGGATGTCGCCCACGTCCTCTTGGGGCGGCCTTGGCTCTATGACCGTGACAGGATCCACTATACCCGTTCCAACACTTATGTCTTACACCATGGGGGACGTAAGATCTGCTTGACCCTGGCTCTGCCTAAGGAGTTGCGAGCCTCCACGTCTAAGGGTGTCATCACACCCTTGCCTCCAGCTCTGCCTGCACCTAAGGCAATCTATAATACCCTCAAAACAAAATAAAATCTACAATGGTCATTATGCTTTTTGTAGCAAATGTCACGGTGCTTTCCTAATTGATGCTTACCTTGAAAGAGCTATCACTTATGGATCCTGGATACATCATGCCAAAATTTTTTATGATATCATTTTTGAATAATTGATTACCATCTAGGGGTGTGACATAGTCGCCTTGGTTCGCCCTGCCTCCCTGGTCCATGAGGCCCAGGAGACCAACGTGGTCTATGCCCTCATGGTCCGCGAGGTCTCTCCCATACCTCCACCTCCTCCGGCCCCTCTGCCGGCCGAGGTGACTGCCCTGTTAGATGAGTTCACCTACATCTCCCCGGTGGACATCCCCGTCGATCTGACCCCAGATCGTGACATCCAGCGTGTCATTGACCTCATCCCCGGTGCATCTTTGCCCAACCTGTCCCATCACCGTCTTAACCGGACCGAGCATACGGAGCTCAAACGCCAAGTGGATGACCTTCTCACTAAAGGTTTCATCCGAGAGAGCCTCAGCCCTTGCGCCATGCCGGCCGTTCTCACCCCTAAGAAGTACGGGTCATGGCGGATTTGTATTGATTGCTGCGCAATCAACTGCATCATGGTTAAGTACCGGTTTCCCATCTCGCACCTCGACGACATGCTTGACCTTATCTCGGGCGTTTGCTGGTTTAGCAAGTTGGACTTGCGGAGTGGCTATCATCAAGTTCGCATCCGTGAAGGTGACGAGTGGAAGACGGCCTTTAAGACAAAGGACGGCCTCTACGAGTGGTTGGTTATGCCCTTCGGGCTTACCAATGCACCTTCTATCTTTATGCTTCTCATGAGCCAGGTCCTTCGCCCCTACATGGGCAAGTTCCTTGTCGTCTACTTTGACGACATTCTCATCTATAGCCACACCTGCGCCGACCACTTAGAGCACCTGTGCCTAACTTTCAACCTCCTGCGTAAGGAACGCATGTTCCTTAATGCGAAGAAGTGTTCCTTCCTCGACTCTCAGGTTCCGTTCTTAGGTTTCATCATTTTGGACCAGGGTCTCAAGGTTGCCCCACGAAAATCGAGGCCATCCGCCGATGGCTGGAACCCGAGTCTGTCACCGAGGTCCGCAGCTTCCTTGGACTCACTGCCATCTACCACCGTTTCATTAAGGGATTCAGCACCATCACGTCCCCTATGACGGCTTGCACCAAGAATGAGACCTTCTGTTGGACACCCGAGGCGAGCCACGCGTTCTCGGCCCTTAAGGATATCATGACCTCTGCACCCGTCCTTCGCCTCCCTGACTTTTCTAAAGTCTTTGAGGTTGCCTGTGATGCCTCTGGCACGGGCATTGGAGGTACCCTTAGCCAGGAGGGCCACCCGGTCGCCTTCTTCTGTGAGAAGCTGAATGATGCGTGACAACGATACTCTACATATGATAAGGGGTTTTACGCCATCGTGCAATCTCTTCGGCAGTGGCGTCATTACCTCCTACACAAGGAGTTCGTCCTTTTTAGTGATCACTAGGCCCTTTCTTTCCTCAACTCCCAGAAGGAGCTCATCCCTCGCCATGCTAAGTGGGTTGAGTTTCTTTAGCAGTATACCTTCGTGATCACCCACAAGGCTGGGAAAGAGAACGTAGTAGCCGATTCCCTTAGTCGAGTCTGCTTGCTTCTGTGTGTCCTATCCACGTCTATTCCGGCCCTTCCCCACATCCGCGATGAGTATGCGGACTGCCCTAACTTCGGTTCGGTACTCGCTCGCCTCCTCGCTGCCGACCCCCCAGATCTCCCATATCGTCTCCACGACAGTTATCTTGTGTACGGTAACCAGTTGTGCATCCCCGATCCTCCCTCCGTGAGCATCTGCTGCTCGAGCTACACGCTGGCGGTGCCACTGGGTACCATGGCCACGACAAGACTCTCGACTTGGCCGAAGATCGCTTCTTCTGGCCCACTCTTCGTAAGGACATAGATAGTTTCGTCCGGCATTGCGGCACCTGCCAACACTAGCTTGTACGCCCCCCTGCCGGTCCTCAGGAGTCCATGGCTCGACATTAGCATAGACTTCATCCTTGGTCGGCCCCGTACCACTTCGCGCCACGACTCCATCTTCGTTGTTGTGGACCGCTTCTCTAAGATGGCGTATTTTGTTCCTTGTTCTAGGACCACCGATGCTTCCCACATCGCCCATCTGTTCGTTAGGGAGATCGTCCGCCTACATGGCTTGCCCCTCACCATTGTTTCCGACCGCAACATCCGGTTCGTTGGTCACTTTTGGAAATCATCGTGGGCTCTCCTTGGGACCACTCTCAAGTTTTCGTCAGCTTAACATCCACAGACAGACAGTCAAACCGAGGTGGTGAATTGGAGTTTGGGTAACCTTCTGCGGTGCATAGCTGGCGACTTCCCACGCCATTGGGCTGAACACCTTCTAATCGTGGAATTCACGTATAACAGCACGTCGCACCGCTCCACTGGGCTGAGTCCTTTCTAGGTCATCCTCGGGCACCAACCAAGGAAACCCATAGACATGCATAACGTCCCTCCCCCACCATCTATCCATGAGTCTGCGTACACCTTTGCTTCTCATCTTGCGGGTTTACATGATGAAATCCGTCGTCGGATTTTCTTGAGCAACACCCGGTACGCGGCTGAGGCCAACGTGCATCATAGGCCACATCACTTCGAGGTTGGTGAGCTTGTTATGGTGCGTCTCCACCCTGAGCGTATGAAATCGCAAGCCAATTGGAAGTTGCATGCACGCTGCACCGGGCCCTACATGATCCTACAATGACTTGGCTCCAATGCCTACGTCCTCGACCTTCCGGCGGATTCCCACAATAGTCCTATCTTCAACGTCGCCGACCTCCTGCCTTATCATCCGCCCCTCCACACCGGCGCCCCTTCCTTCGACGAATCTCCACTCTATTCTCCGAAGGAGAATTCTTCCCCCTTGGGATACTTGACGGAGTCATAGACGCCTATGGGGAACGCCACGTCCCCTGGGAAGATGCTTGGGGAGACTCTCTAGGAATTCATGAAGATGCCCCCCAAATTTCAGCTACAGAAGCCCTCTGCCGTCCTGAACACGGCCAGGCCGTGACGGCAAACACGACCGTGACACGGTCGAAGACAGACGCGAACACTAGCACGGTCTGCGACACGGCCGTGGCACCTGCCATGACGGGCTCGGCGGATTTCGGCCCCAACAAACATGACCGTGATAAAGAACACGGCCAGGCCGTGATGCAGAATACGACCTGTACTATCGGTTATGACCCCGCCGTAAAATCAGCGCAACATTCTGTGGATTTTGGCCCCAACGAACATGACCGTGAAGGAGAACACGGCTAGGCCGTGATGAAGAATACGACCCATAATACCAGTTACGACTCTGCAGTAAAATCAGCGCAACATTCTGTGGATTTCGGCCCCAGCGAACACGGTCGTGAGGCGGAACACGGCCAGGCCATGACGAGCTTGCATTTCCCCAACACGGCCATGCCACCAGTCGTGTTCACGTCAGCGCAAAAATCAGATGATGAACACGACCGTGATGATGGACACGGCTAGGCTGTGTTCAGCCTCTGAAAGCCAAAGACAGTGATTTTCCATCCCGTTCGATGTTCTCATCGGTCCTCGCACCCTCTAGACTATTTTGTGGGAGTGATGAGCCCTTCGACGGCCACGACATGCCCCATCCGCTCCGGCCACGTGGCTTCTCCTGCTTCCATGACATCCCTTCACCCGCTACCCCCGCTACCCATCACTCGGGGGCCACCTCGAGACTCGACCGCCGACCGTGACCAGTCCATCGACCGCTACAACAACCGGGTCATCAACTCGGCCCACGACACTGCCAACAACGTGCAGAACCAGCCCACCATCAGCAAGTTTTGCTGCCTTGTGGCTGCTTGCTCGGAGATGGTGTAACGTCACTTGGGTCCGGACAGCGACCACGACTCTTTTACTCGACGCCTCACTCGACGCCTCACACCACTCGCATGAAGGAATCGCCCCAGGTAATAGTTGCTAGTTTTTTTTTACTTTCCAGTAGTTAGAGGCCATCTTGACCCTACTTTTGTTTGTTTTGGGTGGTTGGCTTCTCCAACTACCTCACATGTTTAGCTTGTGACCCTCTTTCCCTCTTGATCTATAAAAGAGGACGGGGGGCTGTGTGTTTTTCAGTTTTCGTTGTAGTTTGCGCCTTCTCTTGCAAGGCCTTAGGTCCAGCAAAACTCTAAGGAGCTCGCCTAGAGTTCCCTCGCCTCCTCTTTGTACACTTCTTTTCAGCATTCAATCAAAACACCCGGCGAACCCCGCTTGGGCGCCGGATCCTTTGCATGTTCATCTTACTTGCAAAACAAACATTGGCTCCGTGATCGAGGTGAGTATTTTCCATTAGAGTTTCGATCGGTGGTTTCCTATCACTCCGAGTGTTGCTCAAGCTACATCTTGCGCTATTTCCATCGGTTTTCTCCACGGGTTTCCATCGATTGCGCACGCTTTCTATTCCCTCGTCTCAAGAACCTCTCCCGGATTTCTGCATCATAAGTCTTCCCCACTGAAGAGTACAACTCTAAGGAACCAACCTATACATCCACTGCGTCATTCGCCCCACAAAGGAAATCTTCCATGTCCACAGCAGCTCCTCACAAAGAAACCTTAACGTCTCGCCCTGCTGAACGAAGATGGAAACAGCAACGTTCGTTCATCTGGCAAGGAAACTACAACGTTCACCCAGCAACATTTGCTTGCAACGTCTGTAGAAGATTCACCCTATATGTATCACGCTGCTTCTTTGTAATCGGTAGACTTGATGAATTTTGAATGGAAATGGTTTTTCGTCCTCAATCGAATGTCTCCTCTCTCCTACCTATCTGAGGTGCTTGTGTCACCTACCCTTCCTCCTCCTCCTTCTAGGGCCGAGCCCCTCCCTCTTCCCTTCTTCTCTACCAGCTTCTTCCTCCCGAAACCAAGTCAAAACCACGTGTTCCCAGTTTCCATGATTTCTAGAAACTCGTGAACTCGTTGTCGACGATCCACCGGCCGAATCTCCACGAGACTTCGGCAACCATTCCTCCTTCCCCTTATGAAGCTTCAGCCGCCGAGATCTGCCCATCCACCTCACCGATGGCCAGAATCAAAACTCCGATGCCATCCCCTGTTTTCGCCATGCTTACGCCCTAGATCCGCCTCCCGACGTCGTCCTCCTCCAACAGGCCGCCAATCGACCCCAAATAGAGGCCATGTCTTCTCCTCCACCGCAAGAACCTCCAGTTGTAGCAGGTTTTGATTCTGTGCACAACCGAACGTCCGGCGACGCCCCTTGTCCGCTCACGCACTTCCCCTGTTCTATTGAACATCCACTTCTCAGTCTTCGCCAATACTCGGACGCCATCCCCGCCTCCTCCACCTTCTCTTGTCGGTGCCCCGACGTCATCAATGCCTCCTGGTTCATCCTGTGCTCTAGTGCCGCCGACGAGCAACCCATGCTACAGCATCGTTGATCGGCGCTAGCTTCTCTCACTCTGTTTTCACGTTTTTTTGCTTGTTCTTAATATTAATGCTTATCTCAAAACACTTATTTCTGCATGTTATTAACATGCTCGAACAGGCCTCCAGCTCTGATCATTGGATCCAATAGCAAGACCTGATCCTCCACCTTTGTTCAGATCAGTTGGGACGAATTAAGATTGAACATATCAACCTGCGAGATGCTGCAACTTTTGAATAATGATACGAATCTGCACAAATTCTGTAACTATTTGATCAGTTAGCCTTTTTTCATTGCAGGTTTTTAATCCTTAGTAGAGCACAAATTTCTAAACTTGGCACGGTCAAGAAGAATGCATCTTTTTCTAACTCGCAGAACAGATGGTTTCATTCCAGATGCAACGAGTGATCCTAGAAGGCATTGCAAGAATTGCTATCTGATAATTTTCTGCACTGCTTTTTATTGAATAATCTGACTAGCTATATTGTTGAAAATATTATAAATTGTTGACAGCACTTCACCATCTATTTTTTATGTCATTCAAAAGAACTAGTGTTGTTCTAGAACTTGGTTTAATGAGTTCGAATTTTGGATCACTGGATCCTCCTGCAACATTTAGTTACTTTTCTTAAATAATACTTTTCTGTAGCACTAAATTCTGGCTGCTTCTGAAATTTGACATTTTCTAAAAATTCAAAAAAATAAATAACTTGAGTTTTACATCAGTAGTTTTTCATCACGCTTCCCCCCTACATCAAGGCGTCTCCCACTCCATACCTCGTATGGTAGTTCGGAGACACTCTTGGATGGAACATTATTCAGTATGAGAGAAGCTGTCTCTAGTGCAAAACCCCAGAATGAGGGTGGTAGAGTTGTATGACTCATCATGGATCAAACCATGTCCAACAAGGTTCGATTTCTCCTTTCAGACACACCATTCCAAAGTGTTCCAGGAGGAGTGAGTTGGGATAGGATCCAACACTCAGATAGTCAAAGAACTCTCCACTCAGGTACTCTTCACCACAATCCGATCGAAGAGTTTTAATGGATCTACCAAGCTGGCTCTTTACTTCATGTCTGAACTCCTTAAATTTCTCAAAGGATTCAGATTTATGTCTCATCAGATAGACATAACCATATCTACTGAAATCAGTAAATGTAATGAAGTAGTTGTACCCTCCTCTGGCTTGTTTACTAAATGGCCCACACACATCACTGTGTATAGGATCCAACAAACCTCCTACCCTCTCACCAGTCTAGGTGAAGGACGCTTTTGTTATCTTCCCTAATAAACAAGGCTCACAAGTATCAAACTCCTCCAAGGAAGTTGAATCTAACAACCCATTAGCATGGAGTTGTTGAATGCGATTCTTATTTTTATGGGCTAATCGACAATGCCAAAGTAAAGCACCAACTGAACCACTTAGTTTGATTCTTTTGTTATTTATGTTACATATATTGTTATCCATGTCCAAGACATATAATCCATTGCATAAAGTACCCTTCCCATAAAACATATTTGCAAATGAAAAAGAACAAGTGTTCTCTTTTATTTCAAATTTAAAACCTTTCCATGCTAAACAAGGAATGGATACAATATTTTTGGGAAGAGAAGGTACATAGAAGCAATTATCTAACTCTAACTGAAGTCCAGAGGGCAAGGAGAGAGTCAAAATTCCTACAACAACAGCAGCAACTAGTGCTCAGTTTCCAACTCGTAGGTCAATCTCTCCAGGCCGCACCTTTTCTTGAGCTCCTGCATATTTGTACAAATATGAGCTCCGCATGTGGTATCCAATACCCATGACATAGAAGTAGAAAGGTTGACTTTGGTAACATAAATACCTGAGTTTGAAGACAAGGCCTTGCCTTTCTTCTCCTTATTCTGAAGTCGCACCATGTCCTTCAATATGTGAGGTGGCCCTCCACATGAATAGCACCGGTTATTCCTGATCCTTTCCATTTTTAATCTCAGTTTCTTGGTCAAGCCTTTCGGCTCAACACACTGAATATCAACTTTAGGAGGATTGAGCCTAACCAATTCATCAAAGAGCTGCTTTAGATTACTGATAATCTCAGAGGCACTCTTCAATTCATATTGCCCTCGAAACTCGGGCGTTATGTTGGTTTGCATCAGTTCAGCAACCTCCAAAATATCAATTTGATGCTTATTATAAGCATCCTTCTCAACCACTGAGGCCAAGCATGTAAGTGGGTCAAGAATAGGCTGCTCAAGGACATGGAGCTTCCTCTCGAGCTTGAGCACAATTCTCAAGTTCATATACCAATCCATCAAGTTGGATCCAACCAACTTGTCCTTCTTAAGAAGGGATCACAGTGTTAATCCGCCAATGTTTGTTGCCATTGTTCTACAACAACCAAGAAATAGCATATTAGTACTACATCAAATCATTTAATCTGGACTTATTTTAAATGATTATGGCTCCCACTATTTGATCGATTTGACACCCACAAAGTCAATTGGGAAATTTGAGATTTCCTAGTGAGATGGGATCCTTATTCCACATGAGGCTTCGTGTCCCACGAGGGTGGGATGAGATGCACAAAGTGACCCATGCTTCCTAAGGTGGGCACGCCAACTAATTGCTCTAAGCAATTCCCCTTATTGAGACAGTCTAGGCATTTCATGTCCAGTGAGGGCTGATTACAGCATGAAACCCTAACTTCTCAACGATGCCTCTAGAATTTCACCGTGTGCCTAGCACGTGTGAAACACTAGTCAAGTCCATTCCTTCCCGTTATACCTATGGCCAACGAGTTTCCTTGTGAAGGCACGTCCAGGTTAAAACTGGATTGGGGAAACCATTGCCACCACACACCTTCTAAAGATAAGTGGGTGTGTCCCACGAGGGTGGGAAACAGTGCACAACACCACTGATCGATAGCTTGATAAAGACTATGCATTAGAAGGCTACTAGACTTGATATAATTTAATGAGGGTTTTTGAGGTCTCATCCTCTTAGTTTTTATCTTTTGTCTAACATTACAGGCATGCAATCCTATAGTGATAACATAAAGATAAAATATTACAGGCATGCTTTAGCAGATAAGGAAAGCAGTAAAAGGATGATGTGATCATAGCCCATTGAACCAGCCCATGCCAAAAGTGGCTCAACTCTTGACCTAAGACTCAAGTCCCTAAAAACTAGACCTAGCCTAGTTGACCTCTAGCTTGATCTTCAAGGTTGGCTTCAAGGTCCTCCACACTATGGTTTAGCTCTCAAACCATATAGTTACTTTTAGGGAAACCCTAGAAGCACACTCCATGGTTCGGCCATTGCCATGGGTCCTCTTCCAAGGAAGATGCACCACCTTTGTTGAAGCTTGTTGTGCCATCAATTGTGTAGGATGCGGCCCCTTCATCTTCATCTTGAATTTCACAAAATAAAAGGAAAAGAACGGCGGCACGCAGGCCTTACAATAATACATCGCAGGCATGCTTTGGGACTTGATTAGTGATCAGAACATCATGCACAAACAAGGTACCTACTCATATTATTCTATATGCTCATGAAAAACCTAAAATCTGAAATTTTAGTTTCTTATAATAACATGTCTTTCTTCCTCTTCTTCTTATCACATATCTTTTGATTATTTGAGATTATGTTTCATCATGATTTTATAGATCCTATCAGCTGGCAATTTTTGTCAGATCAAGAGACCCGGCCAGTCCGAAGACACAATGCCCGTCCTACTTGATAAAATTGCGTGCGCCTTCGATCTTAAATTAATCAAAAAAATAATCATACAATAATCCAAAAGAAATTGAGTAGACGATTAAAAGTAAAGACCTACAATTTTTCCTACTAAGAAAAATTGTGAGCATAGCATATGCAATTTGCGAAAATTAGATATGGCATGTGAGCATAGAAAAGCATGAAAAGCATCGTTCGAGGCTTGCAAGTCACTCTGATACCACTATTGGGAAACCCGGGGGATATTTTAGAAATTTTTGGCATTACAGATTGCAAAAATGTAGTGGAATAACATCCCCGAAATAGGCCAGTCCCAAAAACCCAGCGAAGATCGTCATGCAAGGGAGTCAACACGATGAGAGGAGAAAGTACCTTATAGCAATTTGGAGTGATGTCGATGTAGGTGCCCAAGTGTGCACCCTCTGCAATCTCACACACACGGATGCTTCGAGCCTTCTTCTTCCACGCCCGGTGCTAGCCTCTGGAAGAAGATCCACACCAAGGGAGTGCCTCTTGATTGCTTGCGCCCACCACCAAGGAGAAGTGGCGCCAAGGGAAGAAGAGGAGGAAGATGCCACAAGTCTTCTTTCTCCTATGCGCCAAGGAAGGAGAGGGAGGAAGATGACTTTATTCTTGATGGAAGATGAAAAAGAGACCTCCTAAGTTGCGCCCCTCCTTGTTCTCCACGCCTCTAAGAAAGTTTTTGTACATCAAGAGAGGTGGGCTATGGTCTCTTTTATAGAGATAATGGGCGGCTTGAGTAAAGGAGAATAATTAGGAGATTATAGTATAATTTTAGGAATTTAATTATTCAAGTCCTAATCCAATTAGGATTCTAATTAAATTAAATAATCAGCCCCTATTTTATCTCCACTATAATAGGACTCTAATTAAATCAAATAATCAGCCCCTATTTTATCTCAAATGATTAATTCAAAATCAATTTTAAATCTAATCACATGAAATTCATTAATTAAAGCATAGGCACCAATCCTAGTCTAACAAGGATTCAATATGCGCCTACCTTTTCTTCTCCTTAAGCCCATTTAACTTATCAGTAAGCCCAACAATATAATGGGCCTAGCCCAAGGTCTATTATGTATGTTAATCAACCCATTGGATCCAATCCAATTTAACCCATGGTCAAACGAGATTAACCATGGTTAATTTGGTCAATATGCCAAAAATGGAAGTTGGTGCTAATAAGTTTCTTCCATCTCATCAGGCCCATTGGCGCTGATAAAATCTCCCAAATACATCCGAATTATCCAATAACTCGATCCAAAGGCTATCCGATCAATACGAAAACTCAAGCATCAAGATGTGTGACCCTGTAGGTTCCTTTGACGTTGGCAGTGCTGACCTAAGGTCACCACAAGCAGTGAGTGGCACCTAGCAGCGCATCGCAGCTACTCAAGTCATCGGAATGGATATCGACATTGACATCCCCATCATCGCAACTAGGCACTGATGTATTATAGTCTCTTTGCCAAACTGATATCTGATTGGACAAGTGTGTCACCACTTGTTTTAACCCAATCATATGGTCATGACTAAATCAGGCTCTCACCTGGGTATGGCCATACATTTTCAGTCATAGAACCATAAGGGGCCCTGGGGATATCAAGCTTCTCTCGGGAAGGGGCAAATCCTATATCTGTCAATCGATCTTCTCATATGGGTCGTGACATTCTCAATGACAACTGTTATAACCTCCCAACTACGACAAGGTGTTAGGTTGTATCAAAGTATGTTGCTAACCATATAGAAGAGTCAATGACCTCAAGTCTAGGGATCAATACATCTCCTTTCACTTGTGAGGGTAACTCATGTGACGCAGTGGACTGTAGGTAGGGGTGTCCTTAGTTTAGTACTCTAAGGAGGGGAAGACCATGATGTAGAAAATGGGAGAGGGTCTTGAGACGAGGAAAAGAGAAAGCATACAATTGGTGAATTCCAAGAAAAGCCGATGAGAACAGAAAGATTTACTTCAGCAAGACTCAGCGCGGAGAAAACCACGGATTGATAACTAATGGAAAACACTCACCTATCTTGCACAACCAATTTTTTCTTGCATGCACGCACGTGCGGAGCCTCTACGTTGCTACGGAAGGAGGGGAACGCTCATCCAAGATGCTAAGACAGAGTGTTGGGGTATGCCCTTAAGGCTAATGTTTGAGACCTTGGGATTATTTCAGTATCATGTATAAACTCTATGTTTATCAAGGCAATGGTTGTTATTCAGGTTGTTGCATTATCTGCTGCCATATGTATACTTCTGAATAATGTCTCAATGCTGTTCAGCTTGGCTGACATGCAGTATTGTCCTTAG